>JACSYO010002161.1:1027175-1281621 GCA_016806645.1 Ophiodon elongatus
TGCAACACGGGGCATTGCTAGCTTACAGAGCAACCGCGTTTCCGTTAGCCTCTGGGCTTTTACAGGACCATTCATGACAGCCAGCCAGTGACTGATAGCATTGGTCTCTTTGAAGCGAGCACAATAAAGCACCTACAGAAGTACGGCAAATCACTGCAGAGATACTGCGTGAAAAGGACCAAACGGCAGAATAGGAGACTAAAGTTCAGTTTACAGTCTTTGAAGTAGTCCTCATACACAGTAGTTTGAATAAACTCAAGGTCTTACAGCTAGCTCCTCCCTAACCAGTGAACTTGGGAGTCCAGATTTGATCAAACCACTGCTTCCAAGGTCAAGAACCGCTACTCTTTAATAAGATAATGCCTCATTTGCATATCTAAACATACCAAAAATGTATTTTCTTAATGTAAGTTATCAACTGGGAAAGTTTCATGGTGATACATTTCTGTTCATTTTTTGTACCCTATTCATCTGTAGTGTAAAATGTCTAATTCTTAAATCTCCACTTCAGTAGCTCTTACATCCAAACGTTACACCTTCGGTCCTCTCTATATTCTGAAGGTTTTTACATATATCATTCATAGTCGGAGTTGTACATTTTATCAGTAAAAATGGTTTTATGGTTGTATTTTTGGATTTACGCAGTGGTACAAAGAAATATCTAAATTCCCTCTGTAAAAACTTTGACTAATATGTCAACAAAATGAAACAAGAATTTTGAACCTCATCGAATGTTTAGACTTAGGTTCTCGAAATGTATGGAAATGAGCCCGTACTTAAAGTGATATTTCCTAATTTGCATATTCAAAATGATGCATTTTCAGAAAACCTTTTTTTAAAAAAAAAAAAAACAAGTTTCTTGATAGACTAGAACCTGAGAGGTGTTTCTAATATTCTGCTCCATCGTGTATGTAATTGGGGGCGACGAATAATGAGAAAGACCTCTCAACAGAATCTAATACAGAACAATAACACCACTAACTACAACTTCAATAATTCATACTCTATTACAGTACTGCCTCATAAAGGCAGACCGGATGGCAGAGCTGTTGTGTTGGATGCATTAGAATGTAGAGGTGGACCAAATAAGTGCTCACTGAATGTATTCAGTAAAGTAAGGGACGTTGTGTCTTTTTAGATTCTAAGCTTGGATAAATACTAGCAGAGTTTAGGAGAGGGAGGCAGAGTTTGAGCAGCCGAATATGGATCGATCCCACCGGAACCCCCTGGTTTGAAAACTAACGTATGGAAGCATTTCTCTTCTTCTTCCGCTCATCGCCTCAAACTGAGATTTATTTGAAGAGAAGTCTATATTATTTATTTGTGAATAACAGCAGCTCGTCATGTCACATGACTCAGAACATACAGATACTGACTGTATATTTAACCATCTCCTCTATTTGTTACTAATATTGAATTAATAAGATTCCCACCCCGAACCCTGAGCTACTATTTCTACTGATGGAACACAAAAGTGAGCCAACTTCCACATCTCGCAGCCATTTCCAGTTTGTTTTTAGAGTTTAGATATTTAGTGTGATAAATAAGCATCAACAGAGATTCCTGGGGAAAACACCTCCTACATTGACGAGAGACCAGCAATGTGGCAATGCAACAACACCAGCAATGAGAAACATTGTAGGCCAAAAACACAAGACACTTTCCCTGAACGGGGACTTAAGAGATGCAGGAATGGGTTTTGCCCAACTGCTGCTCCCACAGAGGTGACTTCCTGCCCGTCACCGAGGGCTGCTGTTGACTGGCCAAAGTTCACCGGCTGCTCCCGTTTCCTACTGCAACCACAACAAAGATCACTGATATGTGGTGGAGCTCGCGGCACACCACCCAAAGCTGCAGTTGGCGATATGAATGAAAAGAACTTGTTGCTCAAACTGTACATGAGACAGATCACTGTGTTTGAGGTGAGAAAGTAAAGGTTTTGAAGCTGCCATGTCGAAAAGAAACCAACCCAAACCAGCACCCCCCCACCGACTACAACGATCCGTACATCCTGCACGATCGCTACTGCACATGTGCAGACTAGTACCACACACCTGTGGATCAACACTCTTGTGCACCCTATTTTATCCCTGATAATGCTACATTGTGAACAAAAACAATCAGCCGGACGAGAGCTAATTTATGTTAGCTGCCGGTGGGCAGCACAGTCCTGCTTGGCTAAATAACGGAGCTAACAGCTAGTGTTAAAAGAGGCTGCATTGAATTACATATGATGCGTTCAAGCTCTGTTCAGTAAAACGACTATTGGGAAAAGGTCAATTATAACTTTGTCATATGTCACATGTGATCTGGTAAAACCTTTGAGAATAAAACCAGGTGTTTGAAGGAGAAGTTTTAACAACAATGTAACACAGGTATCAGAGAGGGAATTATGGCCTGTTGGACAACCTAAAACTAGCTTTACACAGCTTATATAAAACTACTAAAAAAATTACCATGTTTTTTTATTTATTTATTTATATTTATATATATATATATATATATATATATATATATATATATGATTAATCGTGTAATCAGATAAGATATACAGGGCCCTAATTGATGGAATACCTGGTAGAATACTTGACTATAATATTCAATAGCTGCAGCCCTAATCAAACGTGAAAACTATGTGACAAAGTGAAATGGGTCTCTCAAAGTGTTGAACTTACTGAGAAGGATCCCATGAATCTGCAGCTCCCCTCGGCTTTACGGAGCTTTATGGCAACTTAACAGATCATTGTTTAGCTGCCCGGCCCACCATGTTGCTGCTGTAGAACCCACAGCACACTAAACCAAACAGCACACGCAGTTGGAGATGAGCTGGTGAACTTGGCGGAGCATTTAGCAGCTGAAGAGACAGACATTTCTCCCAGGAGTTGGTGGAGCCCAAACACAGAGCTAGAAGACGCTCCAAACGCTCCGTTGAATGTGTACATAAGAAACTGTCTGCTAACCTCAGCATACAACTTCAAAGACACACATACGGTTTGTGTCAATGTTGTGTTCACGACTTGCTTCAGTGGCCAAAAAAAATAAAATCCCTTATGGCAGGTTTAACAAGGCGCTGTTGTTGGATGCTAAGAAGAAGTAAATCTGGTGTATTCATCAAAGTTGTCACTCAACACTGTTCATGCTTAAAATGTTTACCTGCAGTCTGCCCTATTAGCCTAAAATAGTCCCAAAGCTGATCATCAGAATGTTTGCTAGTGTGCTTTGATGGTGATGCTAGAGCGTCAGCAGTAAGACTCATCGTGCCAGTGTGTTAACAAACAGGAAGTACAGGCAGGGGAATAGCCACAGGGCATGAGGCTAGACCAAAGCATGGGCCACACAGCCACTTCTTAAGGCTTTAAAGTTCTAAAAGACAATCTATCGCATTCTGAATTGTCTCTTAGTTCTGAACACACTTTACTGTCGTAAGAGTCATGTGACATTAGTCGGCTGTTATCCAAACCGAGGTTTTTCACTAATGGTTTGTTGGAGCGTACATTTTATTACTTTGAAGTCATTTTGGAGCTTGAAATCCCATTTAAAATTACACTTCATGGTTACGTTGACATTATCGGCTATTATAATTCTTCATTTGTTCATATAGCCTAAAGGCATCACCAGTCATTTGAACTGTCTATTGATGCTAACGTAGAACACATTCTTTGACCTCCTCCCTTTGCAGTCATTGATGGCCTCGTTGTGGCGAGACGTTTTGTTTACATGGAACCATTTCTTATTTATTTCAGTTATTTATTTATTTGTCTCCATTGCCCGTTAATTCTGCTGCTGACGCTGCAAAAAATGACACACGTTCCTTTCTGGATCGCTGAAAGTAGGACATCAATAAAAGTACATGGGGCCGGACACGTAGCCATATGTGGTATTATCGGGGTGTTGTTTATGCTAATTTACAATCCTCATGAACACACATTCATTGACTCACAAAAAAAAGCCAGAGAAAGTAAGGCTGAGAATGAACGAAAATATTCCTTGAGGTCCAGTGATTCATAGTAAAATAACCCATAAGTGCAAAATCATGGCTTTATAGCATCATGTTACACCCACACCGACAAGCACACGCAATCGAAGTAAGCAGTGTTGGTGGGAAATAAAAAAAAAAAAAAAAAAAATCCATTTAGATGTTAAGAAAAGCATCGTCAAATGCATTTCCCCATAAAAAGGCCCATATCATATCAAACAATGAATACAGCTGAAGCATTGAGATCTCCAGTGGACCAGCAGACACACCAGGTCCAGGTTTACCCGCCACCGCATCCACAAGGCTTCCCTGCTACAATAACAGTCTCCCAACACATTGCACGCTGCAGTGAGCCATTCAGCACACTCCTCTAGCTCGGGTGTGATAGGCAGGCATCCAAAAATACCTCTGACAAGGTGTGTTGATAAAACACTGGGCCTGGCTTCGTGGGAAATGTCAGCGGTGTTGATTAAAAACAAAAAGGAGGAAATAAAGGCTTTTATTATTTTGGTATTGTTCTGCTGATTTACAAACAATTACAATTGATTTGATTAGCACATACCCTTTGTGGTTAATGAATACATCGTGCCTCATATTCCCGCAGGATGGTCCATATAGTTAATGGCATAACGGTATAGGAGAGAAAATAACAGGGATATTGTATGTTGAGGGGGAAAAAAGCGCCTGATTTCCTGAAAATATAAACCTTTTCACAAATACAGCGGGGGCTCCTTCACACTTCCTGTTGCAATGTGTGTTAATGCAGTAGCTGACAGGAAGTACACATGGACCCAAGCTGTTTCCATAGCAACACAATAGCAATGCAAATCAAGCCTCTGTGGATCAGCTGATCTACAGAGGAAGCCTCCTCCAGGTGTTCCCACCACTGAAGCCCAACTGGCCTCCTCTCTCTCCACCCTGCTCCTCTTCCAGCAGACAGACAGGAAGCGACGCACACAAACACCGGTTGTCAGGGAGGGAGGAGGGAGGAGGGGGGGCAGGTTGCTGCAGTAGGGCCCCTCAACTGCTTTCATGTCACACACCTACCGGCCCCTCAGACCCCCCCCCCCTGCTGTGAGCTTCTGTTTCCAGGGAACGATAAGAAACGATCTTTGTCGTTCAATAATTCAGATTAAGAAACAAACAAAGACCATTAAGAGCCACAGACGCACAGAGGGCCCAGGGCCCAGGGCCCGTGTGCGTCCACCTGGAGCCCGCGGCAGAGCCAGGGGCCTGCGGGCCACGGGAGGGTGTAGCACATGAAAGAGATGGAGAAGGGGAGGTGGGGTCATTCCCAGCAGAACACAACGGGCCACGAGAGCAGTGACAAGCTGCCTTCAAGTAAACTGCGTCAACAGACTGCGCGTAATCTGCGTCCAGACAAGAAAAGACAAACACTCAAGTTGGCTGTGGAATGTGAAACGCTGCATATTACATGGTGTGTGTGTGTCTCTCTCTCTCTCACACACACACACACACACACACAGAGAAAGAGAGAGAGAGAGAGAGAGAGAGAAGGCTGGAAGGCGACTCACGGTGGCCGAGGTCAGGCTGCTGTCCGTGAGCGTGAGGTGGTGCGGCTCCCACCTCCGCAGGAACTTGGAGGTGAGGATCTTGCTGAGGAAGGTGCGGGGGTGCTTGACCACGCACACCTGGATGTCCCCCTCGTGCAGCAGCTTGTACCGCATGCCGCCGCTGCTGCAGTGGTGCAGGGACCTCTTGCACGGCCCCGCGCTCAGCTTGGTGTTGTTGTTCCCCTCCGACATCTCCCCCAGCAGAGGCTTGTTCTCCTCGCACTGATAGAACTGGTTGTTGTGCAGCTCGTTGGCGCCGCCGCCGCCGCCGCCGCTGTTGAAATCCATCGCTCGGTAATCCAGCAGTTTATTGTTTTCCGAAGGGGACTCTCGGGGACTCTCGGGGACGGGAGGGCGAGCGCGTCGAAGCGACACGAGGATCCTACATGTAGAGAGGGGTAGAAGCGGATGAGGTCGTTGGGATCGCGCTGGAGGGGGCTCCCTACCGACCAGCCGCTGTAGCGGACCTGGTTCCCGTGGACAGGGCCGAGACTGGCGCACAAATGCCACAATCAGTGTCTCACGAAAGGAAATCCAAGCTTGTGATGATACAGTGCAAATAATCCACCATTTTCCTCCCCGCACAATGCCCCATAAATTGTCTCCACGGTGCGCGTCTCGCCTCCACCTCCCCCCCACCACCAGCAGCAGCAGCACCAGCAGCAGCGAGCTACTCAGTATGTCGGGACCATGGCCTTATCCACTCCGTGCACCCCCCCCCCCCTCCCGGTGCCAAACCGAATAATCCACAGCGAGGAACGCGACGGGAGGAATCAGAAGGCGGACGGAGAGTCCGATGGCGGCGGCGCTAGGCTCCTCCGTGGGGGTTTGTGGTCATTACGGACTCACTGGCACGGCTTCCTTTTTATTCAGTCTTCCCCCCCCCCCTTCTGTCTCGGTGTGAAGGAGCCAGCACTCTCCGGCAGCGCCGCGCCGATTGGTCCCCGCTCGTTCATGTGATACCGGACTGACGTCAATGGGGAGGCGAGCGGATGAGCCGTGTGTCTTTTTTGCGCTTGACTGTCTGCCGAGGGCGCACGCTCAAACCCCCCCCCCCCCCCCCCCCCCCCCCCCCCCCCCCCCCCCCCCCCCCCCCCCCCCCCCCCCCCCCCCCCTCCAGCCTCCGCGTTTACAAAAAGAAACATGGAGGGACTTCCAGTTAATCCACCTCCGTTTTCACTTTCGCAGGACATGATGCAGCCTGTCGGTGACCACCGCGGTTTTCCAGAGAAGCATCGCAGAGGAGACGATGACGGAGGAGGCTGAGTTAAAGTTAATCAAGAGAGGGAAGAACCGAGGAAGTGATGTCACTCAGGTAGAGGTTACTCACCTCCTGCTCTGGACTTCATTCAGACCAGTTTCAGTGAAAAGGTGCTCAGAGTGTCTGGAGTCCTGGGCTGTGTCTGGTATGACATACTAATGTTTCAGCATGGTGTGCAGAATTCAGTGTTTTTGTCTGTATGGAATGGAGAAAAAAAACTTTCATTCATCTTTTTTTGTACTCTGTCCATCCTGGGAGAGGGATCCTCCTTCTGTTGCTCTCCTGAAGGTTTCTTCCATTTTTCTCCCTGTTGAAAGTTTTTTTTGGCGTGTGTGTGTGTGTGTGTGTGTGTGTGTGTGTGTGTGTGTGTGTGTGTGTGTGTGTGTGTGTGTGTGTGTGTGTGTGTGTGTGTGTGTGTGTGTGTGTGGTCCTGAGTCGATGAGAGGTCCTGAGTCGATGAGAGGTCCTGGGACAGAGGATGTCGTATGTGTAAAGATTGTAAAGCCCTCTGAGGCAAATTTGTAATTTCTGATTTTGGGCTATACAAAAAATAAATTGAATTGAATTGAATTCCGAAATTCACCGGCTGTAATATATCAGCACCCAAAAAAGGAGACGGCGTGAATGTCCGCGTCGTTGAACCACAGCTGAATGGACTTGACCTTCTAGAAGACGACACGATGCCACAGTTCCTCCACGTGGGACACTGAAGCGGTCCGAAGAGGAACCAGTGGCCAAAACCAAAACAAACTAAATCTATAAAACTGAAAAACTTTCTGAAATACTAAAACTCAACCCAAAACCTGCAAACACTCTATTGTGACCCTGGTCTGAACCCTCGACCTCTCCTTTACTTGTGTGGTCATTGTGCTCATATTGTAGTGTGTAATGAACACCGCCATTAGCCGGCTCACTCGTCTCCTTGAGAAACTAAATTCCACCGGATCAAGTTTGGACTCAGGGAGGCTGAGTTCCGGTACAGAGAGATAAGCAAGCCTCTGCAGAGATATATGGTTTTTGTCATGGATACTTCGGCGGGGCGGATGTGGAACAATACAAGGCCCTGAAGCCATGCCTTCCACTCAAAGAACCATCCCAACACTCCGCCACTTCTAAACCAGCCAACGCTCACGCTTCCATCTCCTCAGACAGAGAAGTTGAGGTCTCCAGCTCTACGACCATGGCCGTGCCCACAAGAAAGGAAAAAAAAATAAAAGCTGGGCTCAGGCAATCAACCATGTGATTGGATTGAGCACATGAAATATACAAAACCCTTTTTTTTTTTTTACATGCAGATTTAAATATGGGAACAACAGGGCAACATGTCGTATTTGAAACGTCGGAGGGAAGTAGAAAAGAAGAGCGTGAGCCAGCAGGTCACTGTGTCAGTCCGTGGTGGGTCCAGCTGCTTCAAAACCAAGCAGGGGGCACTTCAGAAACATAGCTTACTGATGAGATGTCCAAGAGCATATTGTAGAAACCTGAAGGAGCCGTGTGTTGTGTTTAGGGTACCCAGAAACAAAAGAAAAATCAACAGCATTTTATTTTTCCAAGAATGAAGTCCCAGTTTCAGAGGGACTATTTGCTTAGTATAAGAGTATTTACGGAAAAGTGTCCAAAGAGAAAAGCTGTGTACCTCAAACTAAATTCCGTGTACCTCCATTGTACTGAGGCGTTGGCAGTAAACTCAAATGGGTATAAAAACCTGCAAATGTGGGAATTAAAATTTGCATCCCTCAAATACAAACTGAAAAGTGCGCTCCAGCGCAAACGTGGCTCATATTTAATACACGTAGGGCACGGCATCATCTGCCAGAAGCGGGTGTAAAAGAAAATCCTGCTTGATGACGTCACTGTATTGAAATGCCTCGGAGGAATGAGCCGGAGGGAGCGAGGCCTTAGAAACGCAGGTGAGCGTTGGGCAGAGCGACGAGATGCTCGGAGGCTTCACAGCTTCCCATCTCAAGGGTCCCCACTCCCAACCACAGCCCCTCAGTGTGAGCTCTGAGCGGTCCACATGTCCCCGCTCGGGACGTCCCGCTGTCCTCCCCAAAGCCTCTTTTTTTTTTATTCCGTTCTGCCCACAATCAGCCGCAAGGCCAGCCAGTCACCCAGGTCTCTCAAGCCAAGTATTGTTCTGAAAACAAGTTGGGACAGGCCGAGCAGCCAGCCGGCAGACTCTCTGTTGTGTCAACAGCCAGTGAAGGCCAAAGGGGAAAGAAACGAGTGCCAGCAGAATGCAATGTGTCATAGAGCCCGACTGATGAGTTGACTGATGAGTTGATTTGGCAATAATGGAAGTTATTTCCTTCGCCATCTGACGGTATTAAATCAGTGCTGGAAGTCCATGGCAAACATGTTCAATCAAATGAATACGTTTGTTTAAAAAACCATTTTGTACGTCAACAATTGAAATTGCATTCTCATGTACATCAACGGAGCGGATACAATCTCATCATATCGTAGAACCGATCGATACAACTCTGATTGTTTGTGGGAAGGAAGCGCTTAATCTCAAAGGATTCCAAAGAAACACTTTGATGAGGATAATGGAGTAGAAGCACGTAAAACAGCATAAACAGAGAAGATCAACAGAAGCTAGCAGTCAGACCAAATACAGCTGTTGTTTCCAGAACCCCTAAGTGTATTAAACTGAGAAAGCATCTTATTACTTGAGAGTTTTGAATTTAATTTGGAAGAATTCACTCTGTACACATGACATCTATTTTTGTACTCTGTCCATCCTGGGAGAGGGATCCTCCTCTGTTGCTCTCCTGAAGGTTTCTTCCATTTTTCTCCCTGTTGAAAGGTTTTTTTGGGCGGGGGGGTTTTCCTGAGTCGATGAGAGGTTCTGGGACAGAGGATGTCGTTGTGTACAGATTGTAAAGCCCTCTGAGGTAAATATGTAATTTGTGATTTTGGGCCATACAAAAATAAATTGAATTGAATTGAAGAAGAGGATTGTGTCATGTCTTCTTTTAAAACTTACATTTAAGTGTGAAATCCCCCTGGGAGGATTTTAGACCACAATGAGCGAATCATCTGGCACCATGACATGACATGTCAAAAGACTCCGTTATTGCAATCGACAACCAACGTGGCGTTGATGGGAACCAAAGCGCCAAGTCAGCGGACCACTGAACACATGTTTACCATGTGCACATTTGAGAACTACACAGTCTGCTCATAAAATGCTGTCTAATGGAAATAACACTATATTATATATTATACATAGATGTTTGATGAAGGTACAAACTGCTGGATGGAACACAGGGAGAATTCTAGAGCTTGTCAGTGGGACCATCCATCCCGTGAATCCATCTCGTTCACACCAAGATACAATTCAATTTCAATTCAATTTATTTATAGCGTCAAATCATAACAGAAGTGATGCTGAGACACTTTTTTATATAGAACAGGTCTAGACAGTACTATAATTTCCAGAAACCCAACATGAGCAAGAACTTGGGCAACAGTGGCAAGAAAAAACTCTGTGCTCTGTGTGGGCGAGAGATAGAAAGAGAGAGAGAGAGAGAGAGAATTGGAGTACAACAGCTGTAATAATAATAGAAAAAGGACATATACACACAATAATAGCAATGGTGAATATAATAGAAGTAATAGTAATGGAAATATGACTGATAACCTCAACCGCCGATCCTCTGATTGAAGGACGACCCTGCCCACCACTGAGCCTTAGGGCCTGGCCACATGGCGCCTTTTTCTGGCAGAAAGGTGTCCGCAGAGCGCTGGGGAGCGCCTTAACCCAGCGTTTCAACGAAGAAGCGCTCCGGGTGCTTAATTCTGTTTCTATGACAACAAATATCTTGACAACATATCACCACCCTGGTATGACAGACTAGCATCGCTCCTGGGCTTTTTGTTTTCCACTGGGCTTCTATGTATTTGTTTTACATCGTTTTTCACCATGAGATCGTCACCGCTCAGTCCACAAGGAGCACGGTGATAAAAGCACCACTCTCCAGCCACATTCAGGGTGCGCCTGGCCAAGCTGCTCCTGAATGGGCTTTTTTGGTGTTTGTTATGATAGCGTCTGCCTGAAATATAGAGCTCAGGATAGACGGACACGGCCAAAGCAAGCTCGCGCTCTATTTACTCCACTGACGTCACCAGCACTTTTCTGAAAAGTTCTTGACGTGCTCTGAGCGCTCGGAAAAGAAGACCTGTTTTGAACTCTTGTTCAACACAAGTATCAAAACTAATGGGCAGCATGCACCTGCATGCTCTCCAGAGGATGAACCCGTGGCATTCTGAACACTCTGTGATCGTTCCTGCAGAGCCATCCTCATGTTAATTCGTCACATTGCACACAGGATATCATACAATAGTCCGATTTTCTTGAAACTTGACATTGCAAATGTATGATGCACTATTTTATCTCCCAGATTCAACCAGCTAGACATTACTATGGTGTGTCAGGGAGAATGTGATGCTTCGGAACTTCCTTTTAGAACGTGTAGTGAGTAGACCACGTGGAGAGGCTCCCGACTACTTCTGATATTCTACCTTTATGACCTCCTTTGTGTTGTCCTTTCTGCTGTACAGCAGGTTGTCGAACCTGCTAGCAACACAACTGGGTGAAGAAACTCATCAGACTCATGTTCCCTAGGTGAGGGAATCCATCCAGTCCTCGGTCCCGGACCAGTACCAGAACGAGGGTCCACCAAATCCAGTTTTTTTTTTTATCGTGTGCTTTCATAACTACTCTGATAAGGAAAACGATGGGCCTTCGTCCATGAGACGGGCCATGAAACATGATTAAGGTACCGCAGTGTGACTGTGAGAGTGGACCAGGACACGAGCCGGATAGAGAGTGGCTTTCAATGACATTAAACAGGAACCGTAGAGAAACCGGGTCCGCTTCGGACTGTTGCACCCGGCCCGCCTGCGCGTCCCCTTTGAAGGACAATCCGTCGACTTCGACACCCCGGAAGAAGCGAAAGCCTTCTACGACCGACGGATAGCCGGTTAACGAAGTCATGGCATGAAAATAAAACCCGGTCATATAGACAGGCTGCATACGTGTACATTGCTCTTTTGCTTTTTAAAATACAATTCACCCTGTGTAATAGTTCAATGTCTGAGAATGTGATGCTTTTTGGGGGGGGGGGGTTGCCTCATTTTTAAAGACTTTTAAGGAGAAATTAAAGACAATGAAAAATTGTAAAAACCAACACATACTTTGTTTAGTAGAAAATATGAAAATACAAGTGTGTATTTATTGTAGTTTTGGGATAATTGTTTTGTTTATTTTTAGTTGTAGGTCAAATATTTGCATGTTTAGTCTCACTACTGATAAGAAAATCATCAAACCTAATATAACCACAGCTGAAGCTACGATGATAACCGCTTGACCTTTTACTTCTCCTGCAACCAAATAAAAATACTTCGGAGCGACTGTGGCTCAGAGGTGAGCAGGGTCGTCCTTCAATCAGGGGATTGGAGGTTCGCTCCGCTAGTCCGTGTCAATGTGTCCTTGGGCAAGACGTTTAACCCGTAATTGCCCCTGCAGGCTGTTCCTGTGCTGTGTGCATGTTAGTTAGTCCTGATGGGCAGGTTGTACCTTGCATGGTAGCTCCTCCCATCAGTGTATCAATGGGTGAATGACATGTAGTGTTAAAGAGCTTTGATTGGTCAGAAGACTAGAAAAGATCTATACAACCACTATACTACCATTACTATAATTGTTTTGTATTACTATAATTGTTTTGTATTTATAATAAAACATTAACAATGGAAGATCAAAAAAAGATGTTCAGCTTCGTACATCTTAAAATGAGCAGTAAGAGCTTTAACGCGTACTACTTGAGTCATTGGTCAAAGTTCTCAGACGAAGTATCAGCGCTTGGTTACACCCAAACAAAGAAATAGAAACAGCTGAGAGAAGACGTGGAGTTGACCACATTGACTGTTTTATTTCCTTTGACGTAAATGAATGACACGCATAGGCAACATCTTACAAAACTTCCTCGTGCATCAGTAACAAAAGTACAAACTGAACCAACAGTGTCACCGCACATCCAACACCACCCTGGTTAACGTTACACTCGTCTGCTTTCCCTTATGGTGCGCTCCAGTGTTTCACATCACAGACAAGCAAGTGTTGTTTAGGATACAGAGCAGCCTGGAAACTTGACGTGGTATTTACCATAAATGACTGGACACCATGGAATGTTAAGCGTCAATGCAAAAATAAGGAAGCAGCGTTCACCGCTCAGCAGACTGGTCCTCCTGCTTCTTCGTGTTCTGAGCATGACGGGGAGCTCCAGGAAATCCTTTGTCTCGGCACACGTCTGACTACTCTTCTCTTCTGACATGCAGCTTTGACACAGAGGCAGCGCGGACTTGTTTTTCAGCTGATCATCGTTCATAATGAAAGCCTGTTTTCCTGCTGTATTTACAAACCCTTCGCAGGAGTGTTGCCCAATGTTAGTCTGTGTATTACACTGCAGCCTGATGCACCAGTTGTGTTGACGTCCCTAGCTTTGGTTTAACATGGTGTAGTGCTGTCACAATATCAGTTTTACGACACCATCATTGTGGCCAAAAAGAATTCACAACATACTATTGTACAAGATTTGAATTAATATTAATCATTCAAATTTGTTTTACTTGGTTTATTGCATGTTTTGTCTCTTTTTGGCAAATGACTTACTCAGTAGCGAATGTGGGAGTTACACTATGACCCAACTTAAAATGAACATTTCTCCATTAGGGACGGCTAAATATATAAAAGAAGGGCAAAGGAGAGATTTTATTTGACATTTATACAAAAAGCTAATTTCCTTTAACATACTTCAAGTCTTTGATTTGTGATGTAGCTGACTCACATGCCTGTCATTGTGCTTTACAGTGACAATTATTTGGAAGAAGAGGAACTCAACAGCAATAACTCTTTACAGAAATCCTGACGCGGTTACTCATAATCCAGGAACAGTTCCTGCATGAAACCGCTCATAACTCGGTAGGATTCCTAGATAAACAGGATAAAGGTGAGAGGAAACCCACGGAGGGGGTGAGCCGTCTCTTTAAGCTCGGCTCAGCTGGTGCAACAGGCTGCCTTCTCTCCCAGTATGATTACTAAAAAGCTGAGTTTAGCATTTTGCTGCTGGGGTTTGTTTAGATATGGATCCAAATTTGCATTCTAACATATTTAAAACTGACAAGTGTATTACAGGAGCTGGCAGTACACGGATTACAACTGATTTCAATGCAACGTTTTTCCGTGCAAGAAAACGTGAATACACAGTATTTGCGTATTTAGTAATATCTCTTTCCTAGTCTGACAAACAAGATGGGGTTTTCCATTTCAAGTCTACTTCGTGTCGGCCTTCGTTGGTGAGAGCTGTTTTAAACCCGGATGTGTGCAGTGACAACGGGCCTTTCCGTCCCGGATGTGCTGAAACATCGTCGCTCGATTTAGAGCTTTGCCGACCAGAGACAGCCAACAAGTGGCTTGTGATTACCCTCCAGACCACACGTATAGGGCTCCTGGTCCGACCAGCTGATGCTCCTATCAGCAATGTGACACATGTTCTGTGTTTTCAACTTTTTAATGTTGAACATTATGAATTATTTCATTCTACTTTATTATTGTATTAGCATCTGATGCATTTCTAGTGCATTTGATTTGGATCAAACAGTGCTAAATAAAGTTTGAGTCTAGCTTGAAATGACTACTTTGTTAAGGTCAGGTGACCTTCGTCTTTATTGAACTATGGAGGCAGGGAATCCGTCCGTCCGAGTTCTTGGCATATCGTGAGACCCGTTCATCCGATCTACTGGTGTACTGCTGGGGACCGTAGGGCGCGCTTTGGCCAACTTGATGCAATTTGGACATGTGACACGTTCAATATCAATAAACAAGCTAGCAGCGCTCTGTACAGCGATAAGGGGGGGGGGGGACTTCAGGGATCTGCAGCAAGTCCAGAGTCCAGCATGTGGTCCACGGCTCGTTGACTGCAGTTCACTTCATAACCGAACACGGGCGAATAGCCAACGGAAGCAGATTCAAAGCAGAGAGTATTTCACAGGTTTGATCATGAGTAAGCTTGGCTGTGTTTTTCCCTGTGAGTAAGACTGTAATTCCCAGGTGTGTGACGCGATACTAACTTCTGGAAACGCGTAGCAACAGGCGAGGCCGCTTCAAAAACACCTCTCGGCAAAGCGAGTTGTGCAAAACAGCTGATGAGCCGGTGGAGTGGGGGGTGCGAGGGCAACCAGGCGATCACATGTGAATAAAGAGGAAATATGGATTCATGGCGGGCATCAAGCTCTTTCTGCTGCTCTGCTGTTGAATGACGAGGAGGGCAAAAATGATATTGTTTAGCGTAATAAAAAAAAAAAATAATTTCATTCTTTCGTCTGCCTTTGTCTGTTACTACCACGTCTACCGGCATCGAAACAGGGAGTCAGTGGTAAAGTGGTAAAGTGGTAAAGTGGTAAAGTGGTAAAGCCCGGCCCCTGCTCGATATGATTGGGCAGTGTGACATTGGCGAGCGGTGCGACTTCGCGCCTGGGCCAGAAAGATGAACAATACGCCGCCAAACAACATAATAAATGCAACAGAGCAGTGCTTTTAAAATGTCAATCTCAATCCCTCATGTGATAAAAACAATGTGGAAGTCGATATTAAGAGTTGTCTACAGCTTAAATATCTCACCAAGCAACAGATCCCCAGCAAACATTACAAATGAGGTACGGTTATTGAAATAAAAAAATAAAAACAAACAAATCCCACGCTAAAAAAAGGAAAGAAATATTTAGGTTTATAAAAAAAAAAGATTAACTTGTGTCTTGTCAAGTATAAAGCCCTCACTACCTAATGACTAGAACACTTTAGTGTTCATAAAATCCCCAAACCCAGACCTACAGCAGGTAGAAAGTAGCAGTGTGCAAACGTGGAGTGTGGAGCCGACACAGGGCCACTGGGTGCGTCCCGCACTCAGACTCTGATCCGGAACATTCCCTGGCTCAACTGGAGGCGGAACAGTCGACAGTTGGCGATGCGCAGGGCGGCGCAGGTCGTCTTGGAGAGGTCGCTGGGCATCATGGACTTCGTGTGGTGCCACGTCCCAGTGCTGCGGCGAAACTCCCGGATGTAGTCGAAGCTCGTTCCTGTACAAAAAACACCAACCTCGCACATTAAACAAAAAAAAACAAAAAAAAACAAAAAAACAGACGTGACCTCGTCAGAAACGTGGAGTCGCTCTGGCTGGTTCTCGCTCACTGACCTGTGTCCAGGTCTCCCAGCACATAGATGCTGGCTCCGATGGGCACGGCGCCGCAAACAAAGGACGAGCTGGTCTGGATACACAGGTTCTGGTCATCCAGCAACATCCACCTGTACCCATCACAACAGCAGATATGGGCAAGCAGCACGCCACGGCGGCTAGTTGATCTAGCAACTCAGACAGAATGAAACACTTTTCTGGAGCTGATGATTGAAGCAGCTATGGAGGGAGCCATCCCGCTTCCCTCTCTACTCTGTGGGGTGTTGCACATGTGCAGTACCGATCGCACACTAAAGAGAACACAGCAGAGGGCAGAGACAACGTTTATGAGCTGAAGTGCAAGCAGGCACTTCAATGATCCTGGAAAGATTAAAGCATGAACTTTTAAAAATTTGGATTATGCATGACAATTAACGTTGGTCTTCGTTGTCTTTTGAAAATCCCTAAAAAAAAATAAGTCAATTTTATTTGGGCAAGTCGATTTCTAAAAGAAAAGACCAAAAAAGATGAATATTGAGCCCTCTATGTATCGAAAACTAAGTTGTGTCATTGACAACTTTCTTGATTTTCATATTATATAAGATGTAGGATATTTGTAGATTTAGTTTCCTTCCATTTTGACGACAGAACACGTAATTATGTAATTACACAGTGTGCATTTTCTGCATGAATTATTATCTATGCCCATGTCCCAAACAAATCAAAATTCACAAATGGAAATTTTATAAATTGGTCACTGGAAAAATATACAAAATAAAATATTTCATACAAGTCATTCCATGTGCATTACCAGAGGGGGATTATAAAGACTGTCAATAGCTGATATGTTGTACTTTTATCAGATTCATCTGGAGTATTCAACAGAAGAATAGCCGACACAACATGAAGCCACTTTGTGGGACCCGACGGGGACACAATAAAGAAGAACCTTGTAGGAAGTCCTTCTGCTTGTGGAGAGCCTGAGATATGGTCAAAAGATAAAACTAAGAGGTCCTTGTGGTGAGATTGTTTTCTCAACGGCGGTTTTCAAGGTCAAGAATGATTGTTGACACGTAACGTTTAGACCCTAATGGGACAGTGAAACCCCAAAACAGCAGGACGCATCAGAGTAAGTGTGTAAAGCCACACTGACCTCCTCATCTCGTCATGGTAGAACTCTGACTTGCAGGTCAACATCTGTCTTTGCTCGGGGTTGTCCTGCTCCTTGCTTCTAACTCCGCCGAACACGTAGAGCTCCTGGCCGACGCCACAGGCCACCGACCCGAACCTGGCGAGGAAAACAAATCAATTGAGAGACTTGTTCGTGGGTAAAAATACCCGGTCAGGAATGTCTCCTGTTGGCTAATCCGGCAAATTAGTTTCCTCGATTTGTCAATTCTTAATCAAGGCACTTTATCACAATGACGCAGAAAACATAAAATGGCTTTACTTCATGGCCATAAAGTAATCCTGCTGTGCAACATCGCTCACAAAAGGACCTTGAAGGAGATAACAGGAGATAATAGGAGATAATAGTGACTAACTGCTGAATGTTCCTTCACAACATCAGGATCTCAGGCTCTGCTATGACTAACAAGTAAGTGTGCATGCTGTGACTCAACATCCTCTCTTACAGTTACTTCATCATCCTGAGCAGCATTTTGATGAGGGCCATGATTTCAGTGGAACTGTGGTGTCATTTGAGGGACGTTAAACTGAAACTAAAACCGACAAGTCCTGGGACTCGTGCTCCGTTTCCTGTTGTGCAATGCAAACACGTGCAAAGTATCACAGGCTGAGGTTAAAGGTTTGTGTTCCGCGGCAAGTACGTATAACATGTGACTGAAGTATCATCAATGAACAGAAAGAGAAGATAAGGCGATGCCACGAGCAGGAGACAACACATGTGGGCTTTAAACTGTCCGTCGGCAGGTCAGACCCTAGATCCTCTCTCTGGTGTCCGGCTTGTGTTTACCGTCTCTCCTTCAGAGGACAGAGGCCGGTCCACTGCTGCGTTTTGGGGTCAAAGCTTTCGACGGAGTCAAACAGCTTCCCGTAGGAGCCCCCGCCTATGGCGTAGATCTTCTTGTTCATGGAGGCGTAGCAGCCGACCTGACGGAGAAGACAGACACGGCTGAACAAGTCGCAGCATGTTGGGAGAGCTTCACTGGGGAGAATTTATCACTTGGGCCCATTTTACATTTTTAAGTGTGTGTATGTATGTATGTATGTATGTATGTATGTATGTATGTATGTATGTATGTATATATATATATATATATATGTATGTATGTATATATATATATATATATATATATATATATATATATATGACCAAAAACATAGGCAGCAACCAGATGAGGAGGCAGGAAAAGGCCGTTTTATTGATGTCGGCGGTCTAACACATGCACCAACACACAAGCGTAGCCCCCACCCTCCGGTTCCCCCTCAGCTACACACTGTTAACCCTGTTGTTTGCGCCGTTAGCTGCTAGCCGGCAGCTCAGCTGTCGCCATGTTGAGAGCCGTGTGGAGGCAATAGATATGCTCGGAATTTCAAATTTAGCACGTTTAAATAAGTTCTACCTCAGTCATAATCCAGGGTTTTCAGTACAAAGAGTTAATAAGAGCTTCACCGTGAGGACAGAAAATCTTGTTCATAACTTTATTTAATAAGTTTAATATAGTTTATTAATCGTTACCTTGGTTCCGTGTGACGATGAACTGCCAGATTGAGTTTAGCTGATATTTGCCCACTTTAGATCTGATATTCTAGAATTGAATGTGACAAAGTGAGTGAGGACATAAAGGTCACTACTTTGATATTATTGTGTTCCAGCCTTCTTCTCCTCTTGTCATTGTGATATCTGTATGTGTGTTGTTACCTTGCGGATCATGGTCATACTGGTCTGCATTTTCCAGGTACTGCAGTGAGGGTCGAACACTTCCACGGTGATCAGCTCCGCTTCCTTGTTCTCTCCTCCGAGAACGTAGATCAGACCGTCCAGCTCCACCACACCAAAGCTCTGACGAGCCTGGAGACCAGATAGCCCAACCACAGCGATGTCACACACATTCAAATACGAATGCTCCATACACAAGTATGACACCAAGCTTTGCTTAAGTCTCCACAAGCGGTTTTTGATTTGCATTTTAGGTACGGGTTGACATTATTACTTGAATCTGATATTCTTATCTTTAAAAACATTAACACTATATTGAAGTCTGATTTCCATACGTACAGTACCAGTTAAAAGTTTGGACACACCTTCTCCTTCACATTGAACGAGAACTTTTGACTGGTACTGTATAAGAAGTATTGCTTAGAGTCAACGTATCATGTGAATGACAACACTTTTCTCTACAAAGTCAAAGCTGGTGTGTAGTCAATGTGTCAAATCTAGGTATTGCAGCTCTGCTGACACCTAGTGGTCATGAAGTAAAAAGCATGCACTGGAACATAGCTGCAGAACTTTGCATGGTGGACTGATAATTTATCCTGCTTCAAAATAATCAACAGCAGCAAAATCAAAAAGCTGAACTGATCATTTCAGTGTGTATTTGATAGGAAGATTGAGCTGGATAGCAAAATACATGAAAAGGAGAAAGAAATTAGACGGGAAAAAAGGATCACTCTGTTTGAATACTTATCATGAGGGATCATTTTACCTGCTGAAACCTCAGGAGAGGCACAGTTAGAGAAGGGGCAAGGTTAGAGAAAGAGAGAGAGCGAGAGCGAGAGAGAGAGAGAGAATACCTGTAGCATTGGGGGTATGGGACTCCAGGTGTTGGAGTCAGGGTCATATTTCTCTCCACTGTCTAGGACTGTGCCGTGTTCATCTGCTCCGCCCATCACAAACAGAAAACCCTCTGACAAACAGGAAACACAATGTTAATACTCAGTTACTACACTGTTACTACTGAAAGGCTAAGGCAAGGTATTCATGACCGGAGTGTTTTTTTCTGGCCTAGCCAGCACTGACCGGCGGTGACCACGCCGTGGCCGAGGCGGGCGACGCTCATTGGCTGCAGCTCGATCCAGGCCCGTCTGTTGGTGTCATAGAGCGGACACATGCAGCGCGTCACAGCAGTGGGCTTCCTGTTTCTGTACGGGTCATAAAAAGCATCACCATGTGACCTGGGTGAACTCGTCACTGATTTTCCATCTAAAACGTCTGTGGAGAGAAGTGGAAAAGTTTCTGTGTACGTCATGATAGTCCAAATAAGAGAAGGGATAAAATAGGGCCGGGCCCTATCTATATAGATAGATAATATCATATCTTGATAACGATAGATAGATAGAGAGATATATATATAGATATATATATATATATATATATATATATATATATATATATGTATATATATATGTATGTATATATATATATATATATATATATATATATATATATATATATATATATATATATATACACATATATATATATATATATATATATATATATATATATATATATATATATATATATATATATATATATATATACACACATATATATATATATATATATATATATATATATATATATATATATATATATATATATACATATATATATATATATATATATATATATATATATATATATATATATATATATATATATATATATATATATATATATATATACATACACATACATATATACATACACATACATATATATATATATATATATATATATATATATATATATATATATATATATATATATATATATATATATATACACATATACATATATATATGTATATATATATATATATATATATATATATATATATATATATATATATATATATATATATATATATATACACACATATACATATATATATATATACACATATACATATACATATATATACATATACATATATATATATATATATATACATATATACACACATATATATATATATACACATATATACATACATACATACATACATACATACATACATACATATAGCATGTTTTCTGGTAGTTCAATAAATAAATAAATAAATAAATAGTCAATGATTTTGTATAATCTTGTGTGAATTAAATACTTGACAAATGAAAATTACAGAATATTTTCTCATTAATTAAGTAAGAACTTTTCTGCAAAATAATACGATTTTGTGAGAAATTTCAGTTAGTATGCGATTGTTATTCTCAAGTAGGATGATGTTATTGTGCATCACGATATCACGATATATGATTTCATCGCAATATGATTCCATTGAAAGACGATCCCATGACTCACTTGCGATCCTCCCCTCCGGCGATGACGATACACTCGGAGTAACCTCGGGGTTTGAAGGCGGCGAGCATGGCCTCGCCCTGCAGCAGGCCAGCCGCCAGCACCTGCTGACAGTACTCTCTGATCACCTCCCTCATCAGCGGCTCCCCCATGGCCTGATGGGATACCATGCAGCACACAACCACTGAGTTAGGCCGGAAGAGTCTGGCCCCAAAAGCGGCCAATGCCACGAGGAACAAGTGAGTGGACTGATTAGGACTACGGGGCGTGCGTTCTAATCTGGGCAGCCCCTCTCAGCTCCCCTACCTGCTCCCTCAGGTAGCTGACGTCCAGGCCCTGCAGCCACACTGCAGACATCACCTCCTTCATGTGCACCTGCAGATACAGATGGAACTTTTTGGTTCATGGAACAAAAACACAAAGCTTGCAGCACTTGGAGCCAAATATATTGGCTTTCTTTTGGCCACTTGGGGGCACAGGAACGAGCTGGAAACACAACATTGACACATCACCACCTAATAAAAAAGGTAATATAGTGAACAAGTTGTGAACAAGTTGCCTGTTTCCACATCTGGCAGACACATTAGCGGCATATGGAGTTGTGTGTCTGGCAAATGCAAGTCCAATAGTCATTCTCTTTTTAGCTCTGTTTTGACCCAACCCGTATATCTGCAGCCCCCCCCAGTGTTTGACCTTTGCCCTTCAGCTACTCACTAACTCTGTCTGTCTGATGTTTGGTGCTGGGCAGGCAGTGAGGTTTTAAATCAGAGCTCTTTGTCTCTAAACAGCTGCCTGATTCTTGCTGGGAACAAGGTTGATGATTACATTTTCAGCCATTAAAACCAAAACAATGAGCTAAAATTAAACTACTAAGTTGGCAGTAATGCTCCGTGGGTTTGACATTTCGAGCGGAGCCTATCATATCGTCCGCAGTCAACTGATCCATTGTTAATAGGAAAACGTTGATTAGAGCAGCTTTAACAATGCACTAGTGTTTTTGCCATACCATAAGGCATGGCGTGTTATTCCATATGGCATGGCGTGTTATTCCTAAACGTGAAATGTTTCCGTGTGCTTCAGCAGCATTCCAGAAGAGTATTACACCAACAAATAAAACGGGAACTGAACAGAGAGAGAGAGAGAGAGAGCCCTCAGATAGGACACACAAGCTACAAATAATATGGAATTAATGGACTATTTGAATTGAAGAGCTGATACCTGTTATTTAAAAAAGAAAATGTTTCTCCAGTGTTTACTTATCGTTCCAGGCAGCAACTGGTTTCCATTCGTTTTCAGTCTCACAAAAAGCAATAATTTCACTCTTGTTACCAATCACAGTGAACAATAAGTCAACATCAACCTGTTGCCAGTGTTTCGTTAGCGTTGTGTGGGAAAGCGGCTTACGTTTGCACTACATTGCAGACTTGATGACTTTCATACTGCGCAGAAAAGAATTGAAACCAACGGATGTCGAGAAAGAATATATTTCTACAACACGACTGCATGTTTGCTAAATAATTAGCTGTAAATGTGATTTGTACTAAATAGGTTAAAGTATGAATAACCACAGGTATGATCCTGTAAGAGGTTATCCAGAAATATATCTAGAAATGTGGTGTTTCTAAAAAGGCCAAAGCCAGTTTGTGACTATTACAATGTTACAGATGCTAGAACTCACATGTATGTTAAAGCTTACCAACCATAAAAAGATCATAAAACCAAATACATCAAATACGAAACTCTAATGACCAGATAGTTGACTAGGTAGTTAAGCGGAGGCAAACCAACTTCCTGGTGTACCCTTCAATAAAATGAAATTTACTCCAACCATGTAATGTATAAGGATATATAAATATTATAATCAGTTGAACAAAAAAGTGACCTGTCCACATTTTTCATAACCTCTCTCATCTTCACACTGAACCTGAAGTAAGCATCACCCACCTTGCGCTCCACCGGGTCATGTGCGTACCACCGCACCACGGCCTCCAGCACGTGCTTCTCGTTGCCCACGTTCAGCTTCTCCATGGCCAGCAGTTCGCAGAGCCGGCTCGGGGGCAACTCCCTGAACTCCTCGGTGCGCGCCACGTCGCCGAAGTGCGTCTGCAGGAACTCGGTGGCGGCATAGTGGACGTGGTAAAGGCAGTAGTGCAGAGAGAAGAGCCGGATGCCGATGCAGTTCTCTGCGGTGATGCAGCTCTCCAAGAACTGGCAGCACAGGTTCTTGAGGTCGGTCATGAGGAGCATGTCGGACGCCTGCACCATGTCCTGGATGGTCTCCTCACTCAAAGTGATCTGTGCATGGAGGGCAGGCCAAATGGATATCCACCACAACATATCAGGAGAGGCGGCACACATGTACAAAAACCTGAGGATGTCACGAGAGCCTCCGTGCTTACGTCACCGCTGAAGATGTAGTCCAGGATCTGCTTCATGATGGCCATGGAGACCCCCTGCAGCTCGATTCTGTATGTCGACCCATCTTCCTTTGGGGGATTGTAGTTCAGCTTGGTCCTAACAGGAAACCATTAGCAGAACTGAATATGCACTTCTAACACAGTCAGCTGTAGCATGGGGGCAGTGGACACGCCCATGATGCTTTGACACCAAATGGCCCAGCTGGAAGCTGGTGTCGCTGGGGGGACTGACCTGACATAAGGGCTGGCAGCGGCCAGGATGTTTTTCTGGACGGCCAGCTCCTCTCCATCGACCACCAGCAGCGCGTCGTGGAAACTTTGCTCCTGCCAGAAGGTGCGAAGGACCCGGAGGAGTTTCTGGGAATGTTGTGGGTCCGAAACCTTCGAACCGGTTTCACTCGCGACAGAATCAGGCATGTCGAGGCGTCACTGTGCACAAATGAACAGCATTTGAATAGCCGAGAATTAGCAGGCGTGCTGTGTCTGTGGCTAAGCTAGTAAATTAGCACAAGAGCAAGCAGTTCCTATGCCAAAGAGCGTAGAATGTCGCGGACTGAATGATGCAGCAGTGGAAGAGGTAATTTAGCTAAACCTAGTGTTATGGGGTAAGGCTACACACACATAAACGGAGGCTTGAGCCCCAGCGCAAGTGGTCCAACTTGTTATGTCATGTTTTTTTCCTTTTGACAATTCGAGTTGAGGCTTACCTTAAAACTAGGAAAGGCGCTTTTCTTTTTGTCAGGGCATATGCTGCTCCTAGTTTCTTTTAGGACAACATGAATCACTCCAGGCGAGAATGTTGTAACTGGACGTGAAGACATGTGTTGTGCTGCATTCAAGGTAAAAGGAAATATGGGTAATACGACACACCCATTCATATAGGCTACTTAACTGTCAAAATAAATATAAACAATATTCACATAATAAGCCATTTTGTGACTAAAGTCAACTGATTAGATGAATAGCCCTAATTAAATGTTATTAAATGAAAAAACATTTTATTATCACAGCTGTGATTCTGTAGAATTCATCTGGCACCTGAATGCAGCAGCTAGGCGGAAACAACGTTCCAATACTTCCGTGGCAACTTGCGTAAGAGATTTGTGGGTAAATTAGTGATGCAACCGGTATTACTTTAAATATACCAATATACTTTTATAAAAACGTATTTTAAAACCAAGACAAACAAAAATCTCTCGCTGAGTCGTTTTCTAGATTTCGAAATGACTAAACCAAATTAGAAGAAAAAGCTAAACGGAACGGGACTTTAAATCCAACCTGAAGCTACTGAGAACAACGCAAGCACCAGTATTTCCGGTGTGAATACAACATTCTAAACCAACTAACGTTATAGTTGTGTTAGTACACGTTTTATTAAAAAATAATTAGCTAAATAAAATAAGTATGTGGTGATGAATACAACATATTTATTTCACTGTGTAGAATTATGGTCATATCGGTATATTCAAGAATACATAGATGAACATTTCCGCTTTTATTTTGAAGGAAGACTTCTAGTCACTGCTACCTCTCGCTAACTTGAAACAACTCTCGCCGCCATAATTTTGGTCTAACGTAAATATTATTATGCTGTGTGCAGGATTACACAAAGGTAGTAGCGCAGACTAAGTGGGTATTATGACGCTGTGCTAGCTAAGAGAATCTTGCAACATACAAGGCTCGTTTATTGTTATTGTTATTGTACAGCACAACAAAATGCAGCTTGTTTTCCAATATGCTAGATAAGAAAAACAAACAAAGCACGAACTATATTATATGGTGGAGGGCGGAGGATAAGTGTAGGAAAGATCACAGAACTGCCCGTGGTGGGGATGTCAGCGATTAAGCTCTAACTTCTTCCCGCGATTTCCTCAGAATGTGAAAGTAATACATTTGTGTTTGATAACGGCTCATAGATGGTGTGTCTCGTGTCTCCAGCTCCAGCTGCTGATGATGTGATGGAGGAACCAATGAGCATCGTAACGGAACAGACCTGGGGACTCACAGTTTGAACCTAGCAGCATGCTTCGCCCCACTCGGAGCAGGCTGCCTCCGTGGATAGAGAGTCTGATCCTGAGCTACGGCAGCCCGGAGGAGGGCGACAGCGGGCGGCTGAAGGCCCACGTCATCGGGGTGGGTCAGATGTCTCAGTCCCAGGCTCTCGGCTCCGAGGGCCCCACGGGGCTCCTCTTCCTGTCAGACGGGCTGCTCCAGATCCCTGCCATTCTCACGGCGTCGGCCTGGGAGCACCTTCAGGAGCAGGAGGACCGCGAGTGTTTCACCAGCCTGCTCAACACCACGGTGTGCATCCAGGACTACCGGCTGCAGTTCCACATGGCCCCGGAACAGACCAAATGCAGATTCGTCTTATCAGTCGGGGAGCTGGCCACGACCGCGGCCGGGCCGGTTAAAGACGGCACCCCTTGCAGCACGACGTTGCCCTCCATCAGGATGAAGATCTGCAAGACGTGGAGGGCCCTGCTGGGTCAGGAGACGCAGGACTCCCAGTGTGGGTTCAACCTGTCGGAGCTGCTGGGGGAGTGGCAGCACGACTGCCTGCAGGCCGTGCTGGAGGACGTCCGGGAGAGGTTGACGGCAGCGAGCCCGCAGCCCTCCGCCTCCACCTCCACTTGCGACCCATCGGCGACCCACCCGGACACATTGGCCGCCACAAGCTGGGCTGTCGACCGGGTCAGATACAAGGGAGTGAAAGGTTTCAGTGTCCCCATGAAGTGTCTTCTCATCCCGGAGGGAGACGCTCAGCAGATGCAAACACCTCCGGATGTCGGAAGCAGGACAGCGAGTGGACTTCCTGCCGCCTCCGAGGACAGAGCGAGAGACTCGCCTCCGCCTTCAGAGACCACGGCGCCTTCTGTTGAGCACGCAGAGTGGCGAGTAGCCACGCCAGCGGTTGTAGAGAGCGACCGGTACACCGATGAGACTTCATCGGTGGATGACAGCATGCTACAAGAGAACGAGATCGCAGTCATGATTGATTGTGACATCCGGTCTTTATCCAGCCTCTGGGACGACCACCTTCCACCCTGTGAAACCTCGTCGTGCTCTGGTGCGTCTCAGCCACCGAGCCCATCGCTGCAGCCCCGCGCTGCTTCCGAATCCCGGTCCGATGACTCCGTGATCTCAGCCAGCACGCAGCTTCCTGTCCACAGCTCCAAGGACTCCCAGCAGACATCAGAGCAGAGCAACCTCCCGCCATACCAGAAGCTACCGCACTCACCCGCCCCCCCCGCCACGGCTGCCTCTTCGACTTCTGTGAGTCCGCCAGAGCCCTTCACCAGACCGCCGGACCCGCTCCCTGCCTCTGACGAACGCCGCACCGACACAGCTCAACCAACTCTTCCGGCTTTGGACCAACGAAAGGACGCGGAGGAGGCCGTTGAGAAGAATTATCGAAAGGCACAGAGAAAGAGAAGTGAGCCGACACCAGTGGAGGAGGAGGAGGAGGCCCAGATCAGTGGGAGCCCTCCATCCTGGCTCTTTGACTCTCAGGCCGACGAGGGCAGCAGCAGTCACGGTGAAACTGCAGGAGCCGTGCCCAGAAAAAGAGCCACCGTTCACAGCGACGGCCGCCTGTTCTCTTACTCCTACCAGCTGTCGGGGCAGAACCTGCAGGACTTCAGTCGATTCAGAGTGACAGAGTCCCTGCTGCACTGGGCCGTCAAGTATCTTGTTGTTTCCAAGGAGACAGACGACCCCGTGACCTCCAATCAGACGCCGTCCGACGTCGCCTCGCTTTAGGTTCAAAGCGTTGAAAGTGAAACGGATCTGTTCTTGTTCCTGTCGCTGTTTTCATCATGTTGGATGTGACCTAGTGTCCACACACGATGATGTTCCATAAGTCTGTTTTGTACGGTATCACTGACGCACCGAGTAAAAAGTCCCGTTTGCAAAAAAATATTGGTCCATGTTCACTGTGAAAGGTTTTAAGCTTGTCCAGCGTGAATAAAAGAAGCAGAAAGTTCCTTTGCTGTCTTCATTAAACTAGAGTAGTAAAATATTCCTAACTCAAGGTCCACTTACCAGCTTTCTGTTGGTGCTTTCGGCCACATCTTGCAGTGTTTCTCAGCAGAAAAATAGAAATATTCTATGAAAGTTTGATGAGCTGATATAGCATTGCTAATATTTGGCCGCATGTTGGGTTTAACATCAAACGGCCTTTTGACACAGTATGTGGCCTCATCAGGTTCCTATGGTGAGAGTAATAGCACACAGTTTACACAACCAGCTAGTTGCTAACTTTGTGTGTCTGCTGTTTGGTGAGTTAATCCAAGTCATGTGATCCGGTGCAGCTCATTGAATTGAAAACACTTGATCCCCCCCCCACACACCAAGTCCAAAGATGAAAAAATGTCAACGTTAACGCTTCGCATTAATTGCAAGTCGACAACTAACTACCCAGATTTTTTTTATCATCAAGTTCAGTCCCATTCGTTTGAATAAATTTGTTTTAACAAATAAATGCACATTTTGGAAAAACATTGGTGATTTATGTAAATGAAATCTATTATTAACATGGCATTGCATTTATGACTTGTTTAGAAATTGAAACTCAAAGTTTCACACTTGGCACTTGACCATGGACTTGAGTACCAAGACTTGAGACTTGTGTCAACCAAGAATTTAGTGAACAACACTGATTCATTCAACGTTTTTTTGTCACGTTACAAAACTGTTTCAGAAGAAGTCAGGATTAATAGTTCTGAAACAATTCTTCTGAAATTATTTTTAAGATTTTCCTTTTACGTTGATTATTTTCATAAAATTATTGATACAAGATTAGTAGATTTCACCTAATCATACAGGAGTATGATGTTTTACCTTTCCTCAAACACATATATCTATCAATATATATTTATATGCAGCATCACCTGTGAGAGTAAAGCACTTTTCTATTTGTCCAGTAGATGTCACTAAATACCTCTCATATTTGAACTTTGATTACCAATGGGAGGAAGTTTAGAGGTTCAATGCACAGTTCATTTGCAAAAATGTGAAAGCTGCCAGTGAATTGTGACCATGATGGACACCAGACCACAATTTTAACATTTTTACAACAATAATATAATACAAAATATTAAATTCAGCCTTTAGCTAATACACATACACAAATATACTGTTATATGTAATAAGTAATACTACAGTGCATTAAGTCTGCATTTCTGCCCACAATTTATTCTCATAATTGCAAGTTGCTTATTGTGACACCATCAGAAAATACCAGCATAGAGAAGTTGTCATTAGCTCAGTGGTTAAATGGTTTGAGTGCACAGAGGTGAGTGAGGCGCTTTATTGATGCTTCGTGATGCTTTGAGGCCCCCTTTGCTTTAGAATGAGTTTTGGAGAGTTTTCACATTCATCTGCTGAGGGGGGGAAGTTTCTCTGTGCTCACCTGAAACGTATTCGAGCATGATGTCATCACAACTAGTTTGGAAGCAACTTACACAAGTGTGGTGTGGAAACACAACACTCTGTCAGCTCTGTCAGCTCTGTTAGCTTTGTTAGCTCTGTCAGCTCTGTTAGCTTTGTTAGCTCTGTCAGCTCTGTTAGCTTTGTTAGCTCTGTCAGCTCTGTCAGCTTTGTGCTGTTGTTTGAACCGTTAGAGATGTTAGCACAGTTAGCTTCTAGCCGCCGGGTCAGCTGTCGCCATGTCGAGAGCCATATGGAGTCACAGATATGCGTTTTAATTTTGAATTTAGCACCACTAAACTTAGAGCAGGCAAAGAGGAAACATCTGCAAGATCTTTAACATTTATTTTAGACATTCTCCCAAGTCTAATTAGGAATACATTGATAACCTCATGCCTCGTAGGTCATGCTTTTTTCATTATTAAAATGGCGGGAAACAGCCTAACATTCTCTGAATCATGTGAAATGATTTCTCCCACTGATCATGTAATGTTAATCATGATGTAGACAAGTAAGTTGTGTTAGTCGTATGCTGAATTTATGCTCTTGAATGTTGGACACGATTGCTATTTTGTTAGCTCACCTTAGTTTATTTGTCTTAAAGGGGACATGTCATGAACATATCACTTTCTCCGTGCTTGTGCACATACATTTGTGTATCTGGGGTGTCTACCAACCCACAAACTGTCAAATAACACAACCCAGTCATTTTTATTTTGGGATGTCTAGATCAGGAGATATGTGATTCAACTAGCCACAAAGATTTGTCTCCCATTCCTAAATCAGGTGCAGGCTCCAAGGAGAGTTCAAAGAGGAGACGTCACATGTCACATCACCGGGGTACAACACATGCACAGTAAAATCTGGTCTACATTTAGCATAAGGCTCAACCCAAAAAAGTTATGTCAGGGCCAGTGCAACCAAAGAGCACCGGAGTGGACACCATCCCCTTTATTTATAACCCCCCACCATCGCAGCTCCAGTGACTTTAAGCCGTACCCCATATCTCAAGACTTTGTCCCAGCCGTCATTCAAGAGCCTTGGCAGGGTCATTAGAATATACCACCCACGGTTGAGAGCTACCTTTGCAAAGGTGGTTCAGATTTTTCTCGCAAGCTAATCGGAGCAGACTGGGCGGGGAGGGGGGCTTAAAGAGACAGGAGCTAAAACAGAGTGTTTCAAACAGAGAGTGAATACAGGTATATTCAGACAGACAGTATGAGAAAAATAAAGTTTTTTTTAAACATTATAGCACGTAAACATGTTCTGTTAGCAACCCAAAATACAATCATGAACCTGACAATGAGCATGATATGTCGCCTTTAACGGCCATAGTGCTTGTCTGTGGTGTACGGCTGAAACGCTCTCGCATCAGTATCAATTCTTAAATGTGTCTCCTGCAGTATGGATGGAAAGATCTTTCCAGCAGCTGCCCTTTGAAAATGTCGAATCCCACTTGCTGTGGCCTGTACGCGTCTGATACTTGCATGTTAGTTTAGTTCTATTTGCGAATGAATCACCGACTGCTGAGAGAGAAACAGAGAAAAGACCAAACTTCTGAGTTCATCCACTGAAAGCTCAGAACCCTTAATGTAAGCAGGAGCCAGCTGTGTGCACTTGTAAAGTTGTTATAATCCTCCTTTGACCTATAAACAGGAAAATACATAATATAAAGCATCATGCTCACATCTACAAATAATACTGTCCATGTTGTCCTTGTAAGGCAATACGGTCTGAAGAGTGCCTGCAGCTTCTCAACGGGCAATTAAAACACATTTAGTTCACCGCCAATGCAAATACAACATTCAGACATCATTTAGATATGGCTCTTTGGTGTATCAATCTGTGTTTTCTATGTGTGATGTAATGTCTGTTATAGTAAGGAGCAAAAATCAATCAAGCCCAACTTGTCAGGGATTTCTTTATACTTAAATATGTTAATTCAGATGACCATCCCGACCCCTCTGATAACTGATAAGAACAGCTGTGAATAACCAATATTTTCATATGACCTTTATAAAGCTATGATGTATGTGTTGTCACTGTGGAGTTGTTGCTTCAGCTCTGGTCATTCTCACCTGGGAGCTAAAATGATGATAGTGGTAGAAATAAAATAATGAGGTGAGTTATCAAACTGGGTGGTGTTGTGCTATTTATTGCAGAACTGTTCTCAAATTCCCCTATTATATACTATATAGAACAATGACCAAATAATACAATCTCGCCAATCTTTTTATTTCCCCCAGAACCAGCGATTACCCAGGACCCTGAAGGCGCCATAGACCCCCTTTTCAGGAAAAAGCTCTTTTCATTTTAAATAGAAAGATAAACTCAAAACGTATTGATGCCATGCTGGGAAACTAAAGTGTCACAGCAGCAACATAAAGTACAAAAACAGGTCAATTATAATTAATCACACATCCTTTAAAACGGAGCAAGAAAGAAACAAAGATCTGAGTCAAGTCCCAAAGAGAAAGTATAATAATATGCAACATATCGATGGCCAAAGTGCAAAACCTCCTATTGCAAAATTATCCAGGAAAAGTGCAATAACCTCCTATCTGCACTTTGTATATATATATATATTTTTTTTTTTATTATTGTATTTTTTTGTATTTTGTATTATGTATTGGGTATCCTTAACAAATAGCATTCTGCAAGAAAAAAAAAAAATGTTATTCTCAAAAAAGTGCATAATTCAGATAGGAGGTTTTGCTCTTCGGCCATCGATATGCAATATGCAACATTTTATTCCTGTTCCAGTTTCTTGTAATTACCGAGACACACAAACAGATACTTGTGGCACAATAAGTGAAAGCTCCACCTCGTGTAGTCTTTGTATTGAGCAGGTTTGCTGAACCATCAGCACTTTGTCTTCTTTACACCAAGTTTAAAATACTTAAACACACTTTATGTGAAAAACACAGTTATCTACATTAGACACATCAGTCAAACTAAAAGCCTGTGAGAGTTCGGGCACCCAGAATGCCCCTGTGAAAACCCCTGTAACCAATTATATCAGGAAGAACTCCGAGGTTGAACACTAAACAGGATTCAGGTTTATGGTGTGAACAAGAAACACTGTGTATGTTTACAGAAACATACGGGGAATATTTCATATTTCAATATCGTCACCTTCATCATTGTGTCTGATAGTGTAATGAGTAGATGAGGATTGAGGTTAAACACATCTCTTTATAACTTTTAAACACGCTCTTTATTTACAGCACGCTGCAAAGAATCTACATGATGGTGTTTTAGAGTATCAACAGAGAGGCCCGAGTTTAGAAACGGGCCTTTAACAATTCAAACTAAACTGCATCATCACATGGGCCCTTAGATTTGACAACCTTCAGGTTTGGAACCACTGGTGTTGATAATAGTTCTCAGAAATAATATACACATTGTGAGCATCTAACGTAAAAGCATGAAAACTAGACGCTACTCCATAACCCCTGACTCTGCATTATTGATTTTGCTTTCTGTGTTCTTGCTTTTGGTTGATATGGTGTGTGTGCTGCTCTGTTCCTTCAGTGTTCTGTCATCGTGTGTATGTTTTCATTGTGACCGACAGACCTGCAGATGAAAATAAGCTTCACTGCATCAAATGATAACATTTTTGTTTAATATTGCAGGTGATCCTCTTGCAAATAACTTACATACACCACAAAGTGCATAAAGACACAAATAAAGCAAGAAGATGTCGAGGATGCTATAAATTATTAAAAATGGCACTGAAATTAATGCAAACGGATGGTGTCTTGTGTCGTAATAATACACAAAATAAATGACCTTGTTTTTTTGTTTATTTTGTATTTGAGCTAGGTGAGAACTAAATAGATTTATTATAATAAGAGTTAAATTATACTAGACTAGTTTTACAAAAAAACTATTGTATAAATTATTGTATAAAGACTGACTTGAAAGACTGACACTGACTTTGTTGTTGTTTATCTATTATCAATCCGCTAAAGTCACGTCATTGTTGTTTTCTGGGAATTAGCTGATAAATATCACTCTTTTAAAGTCTAATTTCAGTTTAATATATATACCTTCAAATTTGACTGTTTTTAGGGAAATAAACAAATAAAATAATTAGAATAAAGATGGAGATACAGTTGCTGGGAAATGGAACTGATTATTTGAATACAAATATGAAAAAAAAAACTGAGAATTTTACAAACTTAATGTTGCATTATCAAACATGTCTCATAATGCAAATAATATAAGAATAATGCGGATGCATGCATTTAAAGCGGCTGCAGGCCTGTGGTGGTATAGTAGTATACAGTGTGATGGTGATAATATCTTGTCAGTCATCCATCACTTACTGTCCTCAGATCTTTGAATCCCGTGGTGTGCTGCGGGCCTGACTCCAGTTGAGAGACATTGTTTAAGTTATTTTCCCTCTTATAGAATTTGTTTTCACATGAGCGAACCCGCAGCAACTCCCAGAGAGGACCCGGCAATGTTTGCTTGTTCTCTCTGTGTGAGCAACTCTCAGCGTCAGGGGTGGACGTGATATTTCAAACAGCACATCAGTGCGTTTATGTATTGGGTGCCCGGAAATTTTTCCAAATAAACACAGCTTGATTCGACCTGGGTGGGCAGACTTATCAAGCGACTAATTCTATAAACAGATGAGGGAATAACCCGGCACCTCATTGGCTGTTGGGCAGAGGTGGGGGTGGGGGGGGGGAGAACACGAGGGAGTTTCAGCGCAATGAAATTTTAATTAATGTGGGTGGGCTGAGAACACCGCCGACTGTTTATGATGGCCAATTTATTTCCCAGTGCAAAGTCAACATAACACAGCAAACGTACAACAATTATTAACATTTTCTGGGGCCCTCATGAGGCTGGGGAGTCAGTCAGTGGTGGAGAGGAGCTCCGGGAGCAGGCTCAACTTTCCCCGGGACACACTGCAGCTTCCCCGGCGTCATGACTCTCTACCACGGCCGCCTGCCGCCTCTCGGAGTGCCGCCCTCGGCTCTGAGCCTCGCCGGCGCCCCGCTCATCTACCTGTACGGAGGGGACAGCCGAGGGGTCATGCCCGCCGCCTTGAGCTTCATGCCGGCCCGCCAGGAGCCTCCGCAGAAGCCGCCCTACAGCTACATCGCGCTCATCGCCATGGCCATCAAGAGCGCACCGGAGCAGCGCGCGACGCTCAGCGGCATCTACCAGTTCATCATGGACCGGTTCCCCTTCTATCACGACAACAAGCAGGGCTGGCAGAACTCCATCCGCCACAACCTCTCCCTGAATGACTGCTTCATCAAGGTGCCCAGAGAGAAGGGCCGACCCGGCAAAGGCAGCTACTGGACGCTGGACACCAAGTGCCTGGACATGTTCGAGAACGGCAACTACCGGCGGAGGAAGAGGAAGGCGAAGAGCCAGCAGGAGGCTCTGGACTCCAAAGCCGGAGGACACAAGCGCACTAAGGGCCCGGGCCAATCCAGGGACCCTCAACCCTCTCTGAGACATCAGACTGGCTCGGGTATGGAGGCACCAGTGAGGCAGGACGCGGCGGCGATGGAGACACAAGCTGACACAAAAGCGGTTCTTGTCGAGTTTAACCACGCGGAACAGACCCAAAATCCTCCCAGACCCAAAGTGTCCCACAACCAAGACACGCTTGCGCCCACCGGGAGGAGGCTCGACTCCCCCCTGCCCGAGACATGTCCCGTTCCGAGACACGCTGCGCTCTGGATGGACGCCCCGCATGTGCCAGGCGCGTCCCTCCGCCGGGAGCCAGAGGACAGACGGGCAGCGTTCAGCGGAAGAGACAAGGACAGAGGTCCGCTCTGCGCCGTCAGCTTCAGTTGCGCAGGGAACACTAACTTGGCTGCGCTCGCGCAGGACAGGCCGAAAGGACACGCGCCGAGCAGGGACAAATCGAAAGGTTTTAGCATCGAGAGCATCTTATCGAGGAGCGAAGGCGAAATGCGCAGCAGCATCCTCGGGTTGTCCGCGGAGACATGCGCAGAGCGCAGTCCGTCCGCGGTGCTCGGCGCGCGGCCGCACCAGCTGTACCAGATGGGATTCCCCCTCTGCTCTTACCTGTCACTCACCTGCCCCGACAAAGTGCTGCATTTTAAATGAGGACAGCTCAGACGTGCACGTATTTTACTCCAAATCCAGAATGAAGTGTAAACTCTGTAAATAGCTTTGCATGATGAGACAGCTTCCTGCTCTTCTGCTCTTCCCAGCATCCCGATCATCCTCATCATCCGCAGTCATGACAAAGAGCACCAGGGACGCTTTTAGATTCCGTTTTACGCATGCGTAATTGTCAGTGGTTATTGTTTGTGGTTATTATTCAAAAACGGTTGTTCCCCAAAGTGTATGTCTCAATGCTTAATGCATCACAAAGGTAAAGGTGACGAGGGTCATGTGGATATTTAGGGAAAGCTCATATTCACAGTGTTTCTCTCTTTCTTCATGATGAGGAAATTCAGTCAGTCACTGATCAGTCAGTCATTCAGTCAGTCAGTGATGCTCACGGCTGAGCCTGCGGCCTGCAGCAACTCTGGACATCCAATATGAGAATAACGTTTAGGGCTCAATAATGTAACCAAATGATGTTCCACATTCCACTCTGCTCTGAATGCTGAAAAAAAAATGTCTGAAAAATAAAGTGTAGTTTGGTAAGAAAACAACAGTATGATTTATTTAAAACCGGGAGTCAAAATATAAATTCTGTTGGAAGATTGCTTGGATACAATGTCACTTTTTTGTGATTAAAGTTTTTTTTTTTTTTTATAATGTCCTGTATCTTCTTTTTATAACGTTATAACGCATGTGATGTTTATTGAGGATTGCCAGGCCTCAACTGTAGAGGACTGAGCCTTGTTCAGTGTCGCTGTCCTGCGTACTACATTTATTAAAATATATTATTTATCCAAAGTGATTGGATAAAGATACCAGGAGTACATCCTGATATTAATAATATTTCCTTTGGCAGCAGTTGTATCAACTTTATTAAATTAATAGTAAGAAACATCATCAAGGAAACAAAAACAAGGATTGCATTCAACATTCAATTAACACAAGTTCAAAAACTGTCCACCCCTGAAGAACATATGAAGCAAAAGTGTTGACTCGTGATGGATCCACTGGAGCATCTCACTGCATTCTGATCTGAAATGATGGGTTATGACGCTGCTGACATGATGGTTTATGAAGCAGAGAAAGCTCTGTCGAAAATAGAAATAGAATATTAGCACGTGAAGTGATAAGACACAGTATAATACATTAACATAGGCTGATATGGTACAGTATGATATATGTTATATATAATACATTAATTATCAAGGTTCATGAATTCCCATAAATAACCAGTTAGATGTCAATGAATACAACAGTAAACGTGTGATCAATATATCTGATGCGGACTACATGACTATATGATTCTAATACAATGCTGTTCATGTTGAGAGTGGCATCTTTGAAATAAGAGCACAGGTAAACAGAATGAGATCATTCTTTTGGATTTTCCACAGTTCATTTGGTAAAACACAATTTCACTCAAGGGCCACATATTCATTTTTCGCGTTCATTTAACCACCTTGTGCTGTTCCTCAGCAGATGGATACCCTTAAGCTCCATCTGCTGAGGTATAAGATGAGGATCATCAGACGACTCCTCCCAAAGTCAACCCTGAACCTTCCCGTTCGGAATCAGTGAAGCCTGAAGAAGCTCCCGTCGCTCTGACTACACCCACAAGTTCAGAATGAGCGTCTCTGAGCTCCATCTCGTAGACGGACACCTGCATGAAGTCAGAGTGCTCTGCTGACAGCATCGCTACAAACAAGAGGGCGGCCATGTCTAAATATAGGCCTGTGGCTTCGACACACGTCCTCTGAATGAAGCCGGAGCTGTGCGAATCAGGAATGTTTGTTAAAAATAAATAAACTTCCCCACATTTGAGGGGAGGAACTTGCAATCACAAGCATTTCCTGTGTATAGGATTCTTTCGTAAATAAAACACGATGAAGAGCTCTGAGGGGAGAGAACGGAGGAGAGGAAAGAGGTATCAGTTTAACTCAGCACTTTGTCTCTTTGGGATTTCCATATTAACACACAAAGCCCTTCGGCTCTGCCGGCTCTTCATCCTCCAGCGATCTGCAAAGTCCTCTAAAAGCAAAGTGGATTCATTTGTGTCAGTTATCTGATGGTCGCTGTGAGTGTTTGATCAGTAAAAGATCCTCATGAGAAAGCAGCTCAGATAAAAAGGGAAGTCCTCTCAGTTTGACTTGTTATGTTAGAAAACAAGCCGAGCTGAGGGGGTCAGTCAGAGCTCTTCCACACGCACCGAGCATCAGCAGCAGGCTGAACCCTCTCCGGGACACGGAGCTGGGTTCTGGTTCTCCTCTGGGCACACAGCCTGCTGGAGAAGGTGGGAGAACACAGAAAAAAACATCTGTTTCTTAAATGCACTTTCTCACAATGTTTGTTTTGAGTCATCCTCCTCCAATATTCAGCTGCTATTTGCCCCAAATATATTTACTTTCCTGTTTAAAACAGGCCTGTTTAGAGGATCAAACTCATTTATATACACTTCTTTGTTTTTCTTCCACTTCAAAAAGAAAGATGTGCTTTCAATTCGGAGAAGCTCCATCAGATTAGAATATGTCGCTTTATTCTCTTAAATCAGTTTTTTTCCGTGACTTCAGGATTTTGCTACTTAACAACAGTTCCTCATGCTTTAATACCACAATTGTAGCTTGAAAGCAGGAACTAGTGCAACACAGTCTCACGGCAGTTCGTGAACTATTCACAAAATGCAATCTATTGGTTTCGTGTACGGGGACGACATTATCACAACAAGACCACAAACAGTCAGATTTAGGGGACAAGACCACAAACAGTTAGGTTTAGGGGACAAGACCACAAACAGTTAGGTTTAGGGGACAAGACCACAAACAGTTAGGTTTAGGGGACAAGACCACAAACAGTTAGGTTTCGGGAAAAAAATGTTTCGGAAGACTGTCAGAAGCAGTTTGGAAAACCACCGATAACACTACAATGTGGTGATACTGGGCTGAATAGTTAGATAAAGATGGGTTACCTTGAGTTGAGATTATAATAATGGCTTTAAGTCACAAGGACAGATACAGGAGATCATTCCTCTGCAATAACACTTTACAATAAATCACCTCTGGCCAAATAAACCACCCAGCTATAACATCTCTGTTGTTGTTAATTACATCTTGCACTACTGTTTCGTTTTGTTAGTTCATTTAATTTAATATTATTATTCTATTCTATTTGTTGTATATATTGTGCATTTTTCTTATTTTCTTCTTCTTCTTCTTCTTCTATTCTATTTTTGTATATATTGTTCTTTGTTATGTAAAAGATTTTCTTTTCTCATGTAAAAACTGCTACTGTACCAAAATAATTTCCCCTTGCGGGATTAATAAAGTATGTATCTATCTATCTATCTATCTAAAGCTTTAGCAAATGATTTGCTCTTTTTTCAAGACTGCAGATTCAGTTATCTCAACTTCTAATGCAGTCTTTAAGACTTGAAGCGTTCTGTTCTTTTCAAATGGATAAACGGTTTGGGTATTTGTGCCACCTGTTCTCAAAACTACATTAACCATTATTAAAGCCATTAGTTACAACTTATAAACCTTAATGAAAGGGTGTCTTATTAGAATGCATTTGTTTCCTTTCTCTCTTCAACCATCGTGGCCTTCACTGCAACAAGGCAGAAAAAGAAAATGCAACACTTCCTGTTTGACAGAGAGAGATTCTTTACAGGGAAAGACCCACCAGACAGTATGCGTGTGTGTGTGTGTGTGTGTGTGTGTGTGTGTGTTTAGAACATCAGATGTAAAAGCTTTCGTCAGGTTGAATCACTGTTCTGTTGGAGTAATCAGTCAAAGAGAGCAGCAAAATGGACGAGTATTTATATGAAAATGTTGTGGATTATGACTCAGAGATATTTTGTCTCCAGACTGGCTGATGCAGAAATGTTCAGCACGCAATAGTGTTAAAAACAGTGTAAACAATCGGTAAATATTTTTTGTTCACAAGAAATTTCCACAATTTGATAAAAAAAAAAAAAAAAAGTGTAAGGGAAATAATTGTATTACCAACTAATTATTCTCATAGAAAATAGTTTAAAAAATGTAAGTCTAGGCGAGTCTAAATGTCTTACACAAATAAGCAATATTTGGTTGGCTTGAATTGTTTTTTAATTTCAATTTCAATTTATTTGTATAGCCCAAAATCACAAATTACAAATTATCCTCAGAGGGCTTTACAATCTGTACACATACTGTACGACATCCTCTGTCCCAGAACCTCTCATTGATTCAGGAAAAACTCAGAAGTACAATAGATGTCATGTGTACAGAATGAACATCATAACAGAGTTACAACACATTTAATGAATATGACAGAAATTATTCAAATGAGAGTAGTAGTCATGATGAAAAAGTTACAACTACCAGAAATAACAGCAACGGTGGATATAGTAGAATAATAATGATAATAAAAGCAGTAATGGTATTGGCAATACTAATAGCAATGCAACTAATAATAATAATGATAATAATAGCAGTAATGGTATCGGTAATAGAAAATAGAACTGCGACTAATAATAACAATAGCAGTGGGTCACAGCAGGAGGCAGGACCAGGGTCCAGATATAACCAGGATCAGGGTCCAGATAAAACCAGCACCAGGGTCCAGATAAAACCAGGACCAGGGTCCAGATAAAACCACGATCCACGTAAACCTGTGAGGAGAGAAAGCACAAAGACTCCGGGGAAGAAGTAGAGTTATTAATGTGCATTGATGGGACATGAATTCATACAGAAGGAGAGAGAGAAGAGGAGAGAGGAGCTCAGTGTATTCTAAGATCACAGACGGCCGACCACAGACTGTATATAAGAAGTGGAGGCAACATGGCGGTCTATGGGGATTGACCTGCTTTAAGAGCCTCAAGTGGCCATTTGAGGAACTGCAGTTTTTGGCACATTTTTGCATTGGCTTCATTGCTCAGCACCGGAGGTTTCCGCTTGGGGAAAACACATCAAGTTAATCAACTCATTCTGTGATTCAGACCAGAGCAAACAAAAAATTGTTTTGAAAACACTCTAAATGTAAATGGCCAGTTTCTCCAGGATCTGCTCTACCAAAGTTTCTTCCCTTTTTCTCCCCGTTAAAGGTTTTTTTGGGGGAGTTTTTCCTGTTCCAATGTGAGGTCCCGGGACAGAGGATGTCGCATGTGTACAGATTGTAAAGCCCTCTCAGGCAAATTTGTGATTTGTGATTTTGGGCTATACAAAATAAATTGAATTGAATTGAATTTAATTGAATTAAATTGCTGCTCTGCTGTTTAATACCTGTCAGCCACATCTGGATTTAAAACCAATAGTTTGCTGTTGTCCTCTCTCCATTTTCCTTATCTAACAGAGTCAGACTATTCACTCTTGTGAGTTTACTGGGTAAGATTGGAGTCTTTGCAGCGGGTTTTATTTCTGTTAAACAAACTAGTTTAGAAGTGAGTGATACTCTCCGTGTTTTGTTTGTTGGTTTTTGGTTTTAATAACTAATAATAATAATGATAATAATGGTGGTTTTTGCTTCATTACGTTCTTTGATATGTCCTTTCTCCCTTCTATTTGTTACCAGCCTTGACAGAGATGCTGTTATTGTTAAATAGATACATTTAAGAATAACAGCGTAATTCTTACCTTGTGAGTCAGTGTTTGTCTATCATGGAGACACCGACTGTAGCAGGAACTACCACAGACGAGGTTTTCTGTACTTTTCCAGATGTATATTTCGGTCTGGCTGTCTGTGTCACAACCATGCAAGATGAGTCATGGAACTTTACAGGCGTGTCATTGAGATCAAAATTAAAGTTGAGTTTGAAGATGAGTGCGGTCCAAGCAAGTGTGCTGGAAGTAGGAAGTGTGGAAGGGGCCATTGGTTCCCCACTTTGCGCCCCTACTTGATTTGGCATCGTGGCTAGTGTGATCCCATCAAAAGATTGTCTCCAGTTTTTATATCGTATTGCTATTGTAAATATGAAATACTCATGGTGTAACCTGAAAGAAGCACCAGTATAAAAGAGATTGACGTGAGTTTTTTGGACATGAAGGCAGGACGGCCGGTCGGTCAACCACTTTGGTCCAGACTGAAATATCTCAACAACTGTCAGGAATATCGACATGAACATTGGTCCGGCCATTGATGGTGCCCAGAGGATGAACCCTACTCACTTTGGGGATACCCTGGCTTTTCCTCCAGCGCCACCATGAGGATTTGGGTTACCATGACATTTGGTTCACACACTTGTGATCCCCTCAGGATGAACTGTAATCACTTTTGGTGATTCTTTGACTTTTCTCGAGCCTTATCATCTGGTCAAAATTTGAATTGGTTCAATACTTTATGGCAAAATACATGCAGAACAAATCAGTGATAGTAGTGCAAGCTGGGATTACTTTGTAACATGAACATTGTATTCGTACCTGTTGCCTCTTTTTCATTAGTGGTTTAACTGGTGACGAAGCGGAAATTTGCTGTTCACTTTTCTGCGTTTTAGGAAGGAAGTCGGTGTGATGACCTCCTCCAGAGTCTGTGCAGGGCACTGTGGGAGATAACTGAAGATTAGTCTAGAGCATTTTGAGCTGACTTTAAATATCTTCATCATGACTCATTTTTAGACGGAGCTGACAAGCCTCTATAGTCACAGAGAGAGAGAGAGAGAGAGAAGCTGCAACTGGAAGGTGTCATCGCCTGTGTTTCATGTGCAATCAAGTTCCAACTCAGTGCTAAATCACACGGCTTAAAGCCGGCTGGTTCAAAAGGGCTCCTAATCCAAGTGTTTATTATATTTTTTCACTCCCTACATAAACCGGCTACACATGTCCAAATACACACTCAGCACCGGGGGAGGGCGGGGCCATGATGGAGATTGATGGGCTCGGTTCAGGCCACATTAGCTGCTAATCAAGTCAGGTTTCCTGGCACAGGGCTCTATACATCATTATGTGCCTCAGATGTCCTCCAGATCAGGACTGATGCTGTTTACAAGCTGGACACAAGCACGTGCATTCAGAGGGAGCATATGGACACACAGAACACCGCCATGAACACCTGAACAATCGCATGACCTGCAATACATCTTCACTGTAATATGTAATATGTAATATGTGTTGATACTGTGTCAGAGAAATGGTTGTTTCTGAGGCAGTAGTTTGTGCATTGATCTGTGATCGCATTGCACTATATTTTCCCTGTTCCTCCCTCCAGGGACAAGGAGACCTGAAGCTTTTTTTAAATTTTTCACCGATATGCAAGTTATAGTTGGATTTCAGGAGGTCTTGTTAGCTTTTGTTTAAAGGTCCAATGAAACATATCATATAGCATGTTCTTCAAGTACGTTGGCTCCAATACCATCAAGTTGAAAATAGCCAAAGTAGCCCATAGATATCTAGGGGATCATAATAAATACATTTTATGAAAATGGATTCAACTTAAATGTGACTGATTAATAAACATGAGAAGAGTGAAGGGAACAATGCAGACTGTAAACACAGATTGGGAAATGAAAGCAGTATTGTACTTGTATATGTCTTTTCTAGTCTTCTGACCACTCAAAGTGCTTTAACACTACATGACATCATTCACATCCATTCACACACTGATGGGAGGGGCTACCAATGTAAGGTGCCACCTGCCCATCAGGACTAACTAACATTCACTCACTGTAATCACAGCTACGGGAGCAACTTGGGGTTAAGTGCCTTACCCAAGGACACATCGACGTGGACTAGCGGAGCCGGGGATCGAACCGCCGATCCTCTGATTGAAGGTCGACCCTCCTCTACTGAGCCACAGTCGGCCCCTTTGAAATTGAAAAAATAATGTGTTAAAAAATTATTAAAATGCAACGTCATGCATATATGTATAGTATATGTTTATTTATTTATGTCTTTTAAAAGTAGATACTGAATTTCCACTCGTAAATATTTCATCCTTGACAATCTATGTATCCTTTTAAGTTCACATGCAATTCCATCAGTTTTACATTTTACATCGACATTCACCTCTTCACCTTTTGGTTATTTCATTGTTACCTGACCTGAGGGATCCACACAGTCTCACGGCAGTTCATGAAATAGCCACGAAATGCAATCTATTGGATACGTGTACAGAGACACAAATTGTCTGTATTTTTATTTTTTCCGTGACGACATTATGTTAAAACAAAATTAGGTTCAGGCAACAAAACCACTCTGTTTTGGAAAAATAACTACGTACGGTTTGGGCATGAAAACGAAGGCAACAAAACTAGAAACATAAAAACAGCAGTCTCGTGGTTTGTTGGACCCATCCACCTTCCAAAAGTGGTCTTTTTGGATATTAAAAACTACTTCACTTGCTGATAATGTTGCTTAGTCCCATGGATGCATTAAAAAAGGATCCTAATTAACTGTCCATTGGCATTATTTTTTCATCTTGAGCAACACAAACAAAAAAAACAATAGATTGCATTTTATAACTATTTCACAACCTGCAATGATACTGGGCTTGGAGGGTTGGGACCCCGAAACGGGTCACAAGATAAATCCAAATGTGGCTCAAGGCTGGACAAAGCAGGGGAGACCACACACACAGTTGTAACTAAAAATGTTTATTTTACACAACTAAAAGAGAGAGGAACTGAAAACAAACATGGTGGAAGCCAGGGAAGAGCGGAAGACTGGCTAACTGCAACCAGCCGATAGTCTAGACAGGTGAGCTGAATCTCCTTGACAACCCGACTCCGCCCACCAGGCTCCTGTCCAGACAAGGTCGTCACAGTAGCAACGTAACTGATGAAATAGACAGAAAAGAAGAAAACACAGTCCTGGTACACAACATTGGGTTTATTTTCTTGGATTTAACTCCAATGTTTTCTTTTTTCCCCTTGTGAAATACTCGAGTTTTACCCCTTCAGTCTTTGGTTGAAGAGTTCACAGCTCACGTTCATGTGGAGCCTACGATCAGGGGTCATAGGGGCCCTCTACTTCACACTGGCCAGCTGCAACCAGGCAACAAAAATATACTCTGTGCTCCATATGCAATCGTTATTGGAGCTACATTTCTAAAACATTAACGTTACGTTTCTACGTAAAAACCTGTGGAGCTAACATTAGCCGAGTATGTTAGCACAGCATTAACTAACACCTAGGGGTCAAGTCCCATGGGCCCAAATCATATATATATATATATATATTTATTTTTCTACCATAACATAGATCCATACCTGTGACTGTCAATGGTGAAAATGGTTTTATTTTTATCCAATCATCATTGCGTTTATCAAATCCCTTCAAAATGAATCAGGTCACTTTTCAGCTCATATCTCTTCATCACGTCGCTTACAGATCGATGGCACAATTAATCACAATGAGCACAGGCATGTTTCTCTAGTTTTCTTTAAGCATTCATGTTTTGTGTCTTCAAGCTTGTCAGCCTCCTTCGTAAGATTATGACAAAAAAAAAAGAAAAGAAAACGATATATTTACAGTACGTTCACCCGTTTTTGTTGTCATATTCACTAGTTAGTTTACTTTTCTCCACCTGTTGGACGTTCAACCCAAACAAAGATATTATTTCTGCATATTTAATACACAAGCACAGAGTCGTTATGCAAGTAGTGCATTTCATGTTTAACATGTGTTTGTTGCAGTCAAAGCTGTGATCCGTCCCGCAGACGATGGCGTCATCCTGGGCTTTTACTAACGAGGCCGACCGGCCGCTGAAATCCTGCTCTCATCAAAACTTTTCAACATTTCTGCAGCTTTGCTTTCACAAACTGTAAATAAATACCCACGGTCCCATGAGGCTCGTGTGTATATGTATGTGTGTGTGTGTATACGGACACTGGCAGGAGGACTTGTACACAGCAGCAGGATTACCACCCCCAGACTGGGACCACCCTGACTTTAACACTTAATCCATGAGGAAGTGGAGCTGCATCAGGCTCACTTAGGACCACCGCCCCCTCTGCACACACACACGCACACACACACTATGCAAAGCAGGAATTATGTTGCAATGGGACACGCATATGCAAACATACACACACTTCATTTGAGCATCTAAGCTAAAACAAACCACTTCAGATTTAAACTGCACAGCTGGTCTTGTGCAGATGAATGTGTTATTGTCGGAGTGACTGTGAATGCATCATAGTTATGTTTGTATGTACAGAGGGTCGTAAGAATGCCAATGTGCGTCTACTGTAAAATACATCAGTGACCCATTTGTGTGTGCTCTCAGCGGTATCACTGACTGTATGTGTGTGTGTGTGTGTGTGTGTGTATGTGTGTGTACAAATGTTCCTTATCACTAAGAATAAAGAGCTGATGTTCGACCACTTTGATATTCCAAGATAATTATACTGTTATTATTACAGAACACCAGACTATTATGAATAAATGATGTAGGCCTGAACCATTTTAGGAACTCAGGAACTCAGGAACTCTCCTGCATTTGGACCTCAGCTGTGCTGCTGTTCCTGCTGGCTGAGGAATTATTGGAGAGTTTTCAGCGCTGCACTTTTCTGTTTAGTCAAACACTCGTGTGTTAGATACCAGCATTTTCCACAATGCTACACAACTGCTATTTTACAAAAAACGCATCGGCAGATGGAAAGGACCTTGGTTGAAACACAAGTAAAGTTTGTAAGTTCAGAAAAAGGTTCTCGGCCCCCGTCTGGGAAGGTTTACATCTGCCGCCTGCCAGCGGTGATGCTGACATAATGACTAACACTCTGCATATATGCAGAACACAAGAAAACTATTAATTGTAATAAAAACAAAAATCAGGATAAATGCAATTTAAAGACAAAAAAAAAAGAGTAACACAACATGTGCAACGTGCACCTTTTGGTCATACATTTGCAGAGTTTCCGGATCTCCACACATGCATTGAAGAAACTTGATGAAATACATAATTCAACAAATGCACATAACTGCACGAGCAGATTTCCATATGTGCGTGTAGGGAGAAGGTGACCAAAGGTGACCACCATGTTGCACGGCTGTGTCGTGTGTGTTGAGGTCTGGTACTAATTAGATGGAGGAGGGTGTTCATGGTGTGACACTGCTTACGGGCCTTTCACAGCTCATTACGTGGCGTCCAATCAGAGCGCAGCCAGCGTGACTGCTGTTTATTTACACACAGAGCCGGACCTGGCAGCGTGCGGGCAGCACACTGGACTGCTAAAGAGGGTCCCAATCAACAGACTCACATTGACTCAGACATATACAAGCTCCCTGACACACACACTCAAAGAAATATGCGTAGGTGTGCAGTATTTTAAAGGCTTTTCTCTTTTTTTCAACCTGAATCATCTTTACTACTGCAACAACAATATCTTCCCAAAGCTCAATAAAATTCCATTGCTTTATAATTATTATTATTATAGTAGTATTGAGTTTCATTTATCAAGACAGATATATAATAAATAAAAGGGAAAAAAAATAACACTTTTTAAATAAAAAAAAAAAAAGAGTGAAATGTGGAACGAATCACAAAATGTGTTAGCAGCCTCAGCTAGAAAATATTTTGGTATTAATCTTGTCACACTTGCCAAACAAGTCAAGTGTAACGTTGTTTTCTTTCAGCTGGACCCTATTTTCACATGTTTTTGTGTCTCAGTGACTAACGGAGACAACAATTGTTGAAATTGGTCCGGGGAAAGCAGCAGACGCTAACCAGGCTGTGATGTAATGCCTCGTGGCAACTCCTCACCGCCAACGCACATCCAAGGGCTGGTTGTTGCCACCGACCGGCTCAGACTGTTATTAGAAGTGTCTGACAACATTATGGAAAGGACTCCAGAGAAATAGGACTTTTCACTCTGTTTGCTGGAGAGACGAGTGCCGATGTTGCCAGAGTTTTTGTGTTAGATTACAGAAAGCATAGCAGACAATAACAAACCAATCTCAGAACCCATCAGCTGTCGGTCTGACCACGGATAGGCCCCTGGGGACAAGGGGCCATGTTTCTGGGCTTCCAGTGTAGCCAGCGAATATACCTGCTCATTGCTTACAGTCCGATTAGCATCTTGAGGTGTGAGACTGGGGTTGAGTGGAGAGACGACCTGTACGACCGGATTGTTAAACAAGTGGCCAGTTTACAAGCTAATTTTAAACCAATAAAAAAGCTCAATCATTCTCAGGGGGGCAGGTGGGCTCCCAGATTACATTTCAGTAGGTGCGTTCCGTTTCTTTTGCTCTCCACGCACTGTTAACCTGTTCCAACGTGATTGGTCAATACACCGACTGCAAAAGGAAACCAGAATACTTCAGATACCAAAATCTTGACCCACAGATTCTAGATATGAATACAGAATCTGTTTATAGAGATTTCTAACAAACTAGATGAAGCGAAAAGTAAATAAAAAAGGTTTTATTTCTCAGTAAGGGTTCTTTCCATAATGTTTGGAGGAGTTGCCCAAAGTGATTACATTGTTGCCCGTTTAGTGGCTTCCATACGCAGCGTTCTCCCTCAATTCTGGACCCATTTCAGAAATTGTCCCCATTGGTCACAAAAAAATAGGGTTCAGGTTGAAAAATATCAAAGTTCCCCTTTAAGGAAAAGCACGTTACACAGATCCAAGAAGAGTTGACAAAAAGTGACATCAAAAAATAAATTTATTACAGTTTCAGCAACTTGAATCAACATTATGACATGTCCAGGCAAATGTAAGCATAGCACAATAAAATGGCTAACATCTGGATTTGACACACATTCACAGGTACGTTCAGCAGATCAGACCAGAGCAGATCCTCCAGGTTTTACCAGTCAGCTTTGCAGATAATGACGCGTTGATATTAACCATGTGTTTGTTCCCAGTCGATCATGGTCTCTATGCTAGTTAACCTTACATTATACAGGCTTAAAAAGGACAGTTCACCCCAAAATATATAATATTTTTGTCGTTGCCCTGAGCAGTTTCATGTATAGGTCCAACATAAGCTCCTCACTCTGAGGATGACCTGGAGTAACCGGCTCATGATTTCTGGAAAGAGACATTGCTGTTGAGTTTTTCAAAATGTCATTTTTGGCGCTTGGGGTGCTAAATAGTCCCATTATATTAGAGAGAAGGCAGACATCTCTACTGCTGATATCTCCAACACTCGACAACTCACAGCGTGTCACTCCTTTAGAGGCCCGGCTCTGGAGCCGAGCCATACAGCTTATCTCAGTTCATTTTCAGTCAATGGCAGTTCTGGTTAAGAAGTTTGTTGAATTCACATAAACTGTCTCCTCCTCTGGTTTGTAGTGAGACTGATGAGAGTCAGTAGTAATCAAATGATGACGGACAAAAAGCCCCAGAACTGCTATCACTCAACGCAGTGTGTGCTGAAATGTGAGCATGGAAGCCCAAAACTAAGCAGCCACTCATGGGGACACATGGATTTGGAGACCACATTGTCATCATCACATGATTCATCAAAAGGGGCAATCCCATAAAAACTTACTTTAATGACAAAATTTTACACGCTTGAATATGGACAAAGTCAACACGGTTAAAATGGTCTTTTCATTTCAGGCTACGAGACAACAGAGCGTGCAGCGGCCATGCAGAACAAATATAAAAAGGCTTTATTCAGAAGATAAGGTGTAGCGATGCTGAGATTAAATGTAGTGCGAATGGCTCATGCTGAGCTAACAGGTACAATATACAGGTCAATAACCTCAACGAAGCCAGAAGGGTTTATACAACGTGTTACAGTGGCAACGAGGTCAAAGGTCACATCAGGAAAACACAACGACGGGAATGAAGGGTGTTTGGTTTCAAAGGCTTCCTGCAAAGGGACACCTGAGAGAACCAAAAGTCACCTTCAGGGACAGTCAGACGTTTATGTTCCTCATGGGACACGACGGTCACAATTACATCTATTGTTTATACATTTACAACGACAGACATACAATTCACAAGCGGCAGCGCGTGATCCATTCTTACAACATACATACATGTACAGTATTTACATAACGACTTCATCTGCACAAGAGGTTCAAATAGATTATCAATCTGAAATTGGATTCAACCTGCCAGAAAGGGCATCATCCGGCATTCAGCTTGATATGAATATTCAAAAGAAGTCCTCGTTTAAAAACACACGTTGATCTACCGACGCTGAGCAGGCCGGTTTGAGCTCAACAATCTCTCATGGAGAAGCACTTTGGATGAAGACGCGCTGCTGCCCCGCAGTGGTAGGACGGAGTAATACAATGAGCAAATGTCACTTCACAGTTCAGTCACTCGTTTTACATTAGAGAGAGATCGATATTCAGAAACATATGCAGCAGGACAGGAACTAATGTGCATGCTGGGCCAGTCTGTTGTCCAGGCAACATGCTTAGCTATGTATCTGGCATTACAGCGCAACCAAAGGAAAATAAAACTACCACCACTTAGGGCACTGAAAGCACAGAAAGCAATACAATGAACTGCACGCCAAAGTTATGTTTTTGATTTTTATCTAGCAGGGAAGGAGTAAGAGCGGGATCATTGCAGGCTCTGCATTAGTGTTTGGTTGGCCAATAGAGAGTTACAGCATCAGAGGATCAAAACATTAACTTTCATGGAAGGCACTTTGGATAGATAAGTAGTCTCTAATGTTCCCGAGGGTATTATTAAGTGTCTGATTAAAAAACATAAAATGAATACTGCTAGATTGTAAATGTGTGCCAGAGTAAACGTAAGTGAAATAGGTATGAGTAAGAAGTCTTTTTGTTCTTGTCGAGAGAACGAGAAGAAAGATAGCTCTGTCTTAGCCCAGCACTAAAGACTTTAACCAGTCACCTACCAGCACGGGCAGATTAGGAGACAATGGGCCTCTGAACTCAGACATGCAAAGGGCCCCACCACCAAATAGGAGCAACACACAGAGACTTTGTGTCTCTTAATGCTCATCTGGTGTCTCTTTGTAGTCGCTACGCGTCACTTTGTAATTGTTTCGGTCTGATTGTTAGTACTTTTGACTGGGGTTGTTTTGCCCCGTTTTGTAGTCGTTTCGCATCTCTTTGTAATTGTTTTGTGTGTCTTTGTAGTCATTTTGTGTCTCTTTGTAGTCATTTTGTGTGTCTTTGTGGTTGTTTTACCCCGTCCATAGTTATTGTCAGTCTTTTTGCAGCTGTTTTGTATCTCTTCGTAGTCGTTTGGTTTCTTTGTAGTCTTTTTATTGTTTGTTTGTGGTAGTTTTGAGTCTCTACCTGGTCTTTGATTGACATTTTGTAGGTGAGGGCCAGGGGGGCCTCTGGCACCGAGGGCCCCTGGGCCTGTGTACGGTAGGCCTGTGTGCGGTAGGCCCGTTCCCTCGTCCATCCATGCACCTCTGAAGCTCACTAATTAACACGGAGGTACTGGTAGGAGAAGTTTGAGACCTTTTGGGTGGAGTCAGTACAGTAGTTTCCACGTTTCCAGGCATTATGCTAAGCTAAGCTAACTGTCTCCTCACTGTAGCTTCCTTGTTAGCATACAGACATGAGAGTAGTATAAATCTTCTTATAAGTAATGCAAGATCATTTCTGTCAAACTATTTCGTTGAGAGAAGTCTGGATATTGTTTCTGCCTGTTTAAATGCCAGCGATAATGTTATACGTTTCTTATGTCAAAGCTGTGGTTTTTCTTTGTGTTGTCAAATAGGATACTACAGTGTTACAGAAATATTCAGTAAATAACTGAAGTGACTTTGTGATTGAAAACAGACAGCACATTAAAACACGGAGTTATCATGTCCTATTTTTTATATTTATATTTATATTTATATATATATATATATATATATATAAATATAAATATCTCAGTCTGGTTTGAACTGTAGGCAGACATTCATGTTACATGTACGATACTTAGAACAGAGTTTCACCAGACGCTGTTAGACGGGTTTCACTAACAAGTAATACACGGGGTTGCCAAGGGAACACCGAACAAAACAGCATCGAGGATATATAATGTACACATCATTTGTATATCGTGCGGTTTGATACGGGAACGGTTCACTTTAGGCCTCTAGTCTTGGTCACACAGCTCAGAGAGTAAATAAAGTGTGCACCAGCTGATGATGCTGTATTATTGCTGATACAGGACATTGTGCAGGGGAGCACGACCACGTCGGATAAACAGGGTTTGCTACAACTATGGCACAGTTCAGTACAGTAGGTTAGGGGCGTTTCTCAGCAGTGCGCCACACAAATGCAACAACAGTCAAACGGAGGGTCGGTCACAGTGGCATTGAGTTGCAAAGGAACAGCTGATGTGTGTGCTGGCAGTCTGTTATGTGGAGACCGTGAAATGCAGCCTGTCGTCGCCAAACTCACTCTGACGCCATTTTCTCTATGTGGTCACTCAGCAGCTTGTACTGTTCTGCAAAAGGGGTAAAACACACACACACACACACACAGCTGCATTATGGTTATTTATTCCCATTTCAGTTTTTCTCAATGTGAAAATTATGTAGATGAAGGTTGCAGACTCGTAACAAAAGACGTTTGTCAAGGATGCAATAAGGGAAACTCTGATGTGCAAGGCAAGGGTCACGTGACAGACGGAGACAGTTGAAGCATCCGTGGGACACCGTTACTAAGCAGCGTTGCTATGCAGGGAACCAAAATAAGACCTGCAGTAAAGCAGTGTGTTGTTTTACATCCTGGTGACACAATGAAATACAATCCGGACGGGATTATACGAGGCTGGAAAGTTATCGTGGCGTCAACTGTTTGAACTTTCATCACAACGACTGCAAGGTGACCAGTGAAGACGTGTTCACGGTACAAAGTCATCTACTGGTAATGTGCGTTTGCATGTGTGTGATTAGTCAACACAGCGCCTTGTTGGATGATGTTGGAGTGTGGTTCAACTTCTTTTTACCGGGCGACTGAATGAGAGGGCTGCGTTTCTTCACACAGGGCTCGCCTCAACTAGACTGATGACCGTTAGCACTGGGAGAACGGAACCACAGCCAGCGGAGAGCTAGACTTCCCTTCAATCTCCCAAAGGGATGTTTCTGTACCTAGTTTCCCTTTGCAGGAGGAGGGCTTGTTTGCATGAGTAAACACAACATCTACATGTCTTTTAGGTTGGGCTTGTTAGCAAATAGTTTATTTATTTATTTATTTATTAATTAACACATGCAGCAGGGAAACATTATCGTTTATATGGGTCCATCTGATGGATATAAAGTCAAATATTCACTCTGCTTTGGGTCTCAACCAACTTCTAAAAGGAAATATCTGGGTTCACATTATCATTTGATATACTGCCATCAATAAAATATCATTATGAATGTGGTGACACTGTAGAAATATATTTACACCTGGCAGAGATCTGATCACGAAGCGAGACACTTCCAGATGTGGTCCGGCCGATCCCATCACATTCTGATAACAATATATTTAGTGTTTTTTCCAAACCAGCGAGGATGGGTAAAGTGAGCGTTCTGATGGAGCTTTTAGGATTTCTGGCTGAATGAAATTATCGGGTTTAGCTTTCAAATGCAAATTTAACTGCCAATCCGAAAAATGATTCTGCTGCTGCCCATTGACTGCAGTTGGTAATGGTCCTCACATTGCAGCAGTTTTTACCTTCATGCCGTTGACGTGTCTACATATCTGCAGGTGTAAACTGCCGCGGTTCTTTTCCTTCTCTTTAGGAGCTATGGTCATATATAGGCATGTATTTGACAGATATTGAACAGCTGTCCCTGGCGGAGAACCTGCAGCTTGCTTGTGGTTGTGAGTTGTAATCGAATTCCAGTCGGTGTGTTACACCTAAAAATAAGTGAATGGGCTGAGAGCAGAGTGTTCCTGTGATGCTTTACCTTCATTCAGGTTGCCAATGACTGCCTGCTTCTTCAGGAAGTCATTGCAGAGCTTCTTACTGAGCCCAAACGCCAGCATGTTATGAGAGAAGGTCCTGAAACACACAAGGCCAAACTCCTCTCAGGACAAGTGAAAGGATTGCAGGCACGCTGTATGTTCTGGATTTACCATTTACAACAAAAACCAACAACTCAATACGTAACAAAAGAAGCAGTGTGTGGTCCAACAATGAATGGATCTTTGTGCTCTGAAATTTACCATTTAATATGACATATTGACTTTCAGCTTCATATTCGTCTATAGAACAACAGAAGGAATAGTTGTATTAAAGCTCATATTAAAAATCAACAGTCCCTGGCACACACAGACATACAGATCTTGTGACACTTACTTTCTTCACAAAATTCTGTAATATTTTATGAAACAATGAAAAGTATGTGTCATATATATTTGCTATCATTGGGACCAGTAACTTCTTTAACCACTAGGAGGCCTCCCTAAGTCACTGCTCAGCCTCCATGTCTCCATGCCAACCCACTGCCCGTTGTCAAATGGGCCCTATCACTTTATAGAAACTGCACATCCTATTTTAAACACTAGATGTCGACTAAATATAGGGAAATTATCTCTGTGCAGAGAAACCAATATTTAGATATATCACATCTAAATATTAGACTTACAGATTTACATCTTACATTTACAACGTAATCTTTTAAGTAAACCCTTGGGCCATGAACAGAAACCAATATTGCTATTTGTCAACATCTGCCTGTTTAAACTTTAATTATTTACAGATTTACACAGAACATCTAAATCATTTCAGTGGACACGTGGGCAATGCACTGTATTAAACGTTTTGAATTCATTTAAAGTAAATTTAAGAGCAGCAGATGCAGAAATTTTTGTAATATGTGGGCTGGTCAACAACTGTAATGTGGTTTTCTGGTCTAGAAGTTGATTCTCTTGCAGTGTATCTGGTTAAAAACTACACATATACTAAAGTTTGGCTCCTTATATTGTATGGCCCACAATCCAAAAAGGTTCCTCACCCCAGTTGACCGAAGGCGATGTTCTCATCGATTTTGGAGCTGTCGTCCCTCTCCTCCTGGGTCATGTGACACCACTTCTCCCTGCAGCACAGAGACAGTCAGAGTCAGGCTCCGTTTAACCTTGAGCTCCTCCACAGAAACAGGCCAGGGGTGGGTGTCAACAGAAACATCACGCTGGCTATAAGCAGCGACGCCACACAGCAGTGGTTTCACATCAATCTCCAAACTGTTGGACAACTTTTCAGAAGGCTTAAAGCTTTTGAGGTGAAACATTTAAGTTTTATTATCCACCTAAAAAAGTCCATGACATCCATCCCTGGAACTGCTCATGTTGAAATGGGATGCAAAAACAGAGATTCCATTACACATAGAACACATAAAAGAATTTAAAAAAAAAAAAAAAAAAAACACATTAACCAGCCACCAGCAAAAGAATAAAACAAATGATTCATTCACAAAGAATCATCATTGTTAACAAATGGATGAAAAGCGTCTGTATTACTGTAAACAGATATTTAGTAACGTCGTAAACTGATTCCAAGTCTGAATTCACCAACAACACTAAGGTCAAAATAAACTGGGTTCAGGGAGGACGGGGTTATACTGTGTTTATAATAAATAAATAAAAAGACATTCATGAAATCATAAAAGTAAGATGAGAGTAATAACCAGTCTCACTTTCTGACTTTACCGAGTGAATCTACTTTCAAACTAACTCTCCCAATCAACAGATCATTCTGTGATGAAATCTTTAGGAATTTTTGTGTTTATCACCCTTTTATTTGATTCCATCTGCATCCTCTGCTTTCATCTCTTATTTAGATTGCTTCCCAGACTGCTCTTTGAAAGGCCCCCCTGTCGAGGGGTTCTAAATGTGAAAGATGGTCTGAAAGACTTGAGGCCTTGAAGCTGCACCAATCAATATTTCATATTGGGTAAATGACTGTGTGGGTTCTTTAACACACTACACACAGAGTTACCACGTGACTCCAGTAGATCTACAGAGCGGTTGAATATTAATCTTCAGCTCGTTGCTCCTCATTAATCTCATTTCAAGCAGCAGCAGGCAACTCTTTTCAGCACAAACATCTGTAATAAACCAACTGAGCGGTAACTTCAAATCAAAACAGCAGACAGACGCAGTGAGAGACCAGCAGGGCGATACTGTGAAGACTTCAGCAGCTAAACAGCTAAATATTTCTCTCAGGAAGTGAAGACCGAAGCTAAAAACTGAGTGAATATTGGACTTCAAATTCATTTGGTGGACACAAACTTGACTCTTAAATGAATGCTAGCGTTGCACTGTGTCTACTGGTTGTGTAAACGTTAGCTAACCTGTTCACCTTAAAGAGGCCAAGTGCCGGTCCTTCTGGTGTCCCCGTGGGACCTTTTTTCCAGAAAAGAAAATATACAGCAGTCAACGGTAAAAGACCTATTTGTTTTATCTGCGCCTTTCTGAAGTGTGCCATGAATTACACATATAATGTTTGTCAACTCAAAAGATAATTTTGTAAGTCAAGAAAGGTGCAGTTTGTCGTAGATTTGTTGTAGTATAATTTAGTTTTGTGTTAAACCAACAAGTGAGCTACAGCTCTCGTCTCGCTCAATGTACGAAACCAGCACCAACATGACCGTTAGCTTGGCTTGCTAGCTAGCTAACTTAGCTAAATTCCACACACAAATGTAACGTTATCTTCAGGAGGCATCCTCCGGTTCTGCCAATGAAGTCAATGTGGGAGTGTCTTAAAACTTTCATTCTCTCTACTGACCATCAGGGGGCGACTCCTTTGGTTGTATAGCGGTCATGAGAAAATTACTCTCTACGCCACTCCTCCGCATTCCAAATATGGTAACTTCTGATGGTCGTATTCCAAAATTGCAGAATTCGAGGCTTCATAACATCAGACCATAAACCAATGGGTGACGTCACGATGACTACGTCCACTACTTATACACAGTCCATGGTTATCTTACCTGATGTGTTTAAGTGACTCTTTTTATCAGCCTGGAAGCGAGACACTGGTGAGACCCGTTGTTGTTGTTGGGAGTACATCCTACTAGGATGTACTCCCAACAACAACAACAACAACAACAACAACAACAGGTCTCGCTAGTTCTCTCGCTCAGGCATCGGAACTTCAGAGAGACGTCACTTACGTGACTTTTGGGTGTGAGGTCTTTCTAATTGCATATTTTCAGTCTTATACCTCAACATTTCTACAACAAAATGTAACTTTCTTGACGTGCAAAATTATCTTTTAAATTGACAAACATATATGCAATTCATGGCACAATTCAAACAGGATCAAAATCAGTATTTGTCTCTCGCCAATGTCTACAATACCTGTTTTTTTCCTAAATAAGGTCCCATGCTGGTCCACAAGGAGGGGCTGGACTCTTTATAGCAAATTTATACGGTGATAATATGTCTCAGTTTGTTATGTGCTGCCCTAAGGTGGCCATGAATGCAGCTGTAACATAGGTAAAATAATGTTGAAGTGTAGATTTGGCTCTACAATACAGGGTGAAACACTTACTTTACTACGGATCATATCTTAACATAACGTCACATTACTTCTAGTTTACTTGGTGAGGTATTGGCAGGAATAAACAGTCGGTTTTAAAGTGGATATTATGGCAGGTGCAGAATATCCCTGCAATCAGTCCGCAGTGGAAACAGAAGCGTGCAAAGACAGGAATAAAAAGAGACAGCAAAGGGAACATGCAGATGGAGGGAGAGAGAAAACAATATCTCATGCAAGAGGATTACTGGTGCAAACATGCAGTGAGCTGTGAGGAGACAGAACACCTTCCCACTGCCTCGGTCTCCTGCTCCAGATAGGGATAAATACCATCACAGACATTATACAAGATCAGGATATTAACTGTGGGTGGGACGCTTTCCCTCGCACTAAAGTCATTTCAACAGCAGCATGATACAATATCGGGGCGAATCAGCGGCATGCCAACAGAAGACAAATGAAGAAAGATGAAAATATCAGAGAAAGCGGTGAGGAACTCATAAATCTAATCAACATAAATCTAAAAAACAACTATTATTCAAACACAGGCATCACACACACACACACAGACAGGAGTCCAATAATAACTACAAGCCAACCACTTCTTATATATATATATAATTGTAATGATGGGGACATTATTGCCCTGCTGTGATCAAGCCTCTTTTATCTCTTCATCTATACACAACAGTCTTGCACTAGACTGCTGTCATCCAGGCCGGGGATTCACCATGAGAGACTCTATCACTGTTCACTAGAGCGCCTCTGACAAACTGTAGAGGAGAGGCAGGGCGACTCACCCTTCACCCCAGGGCTGAACACCGCGCTGCTCTCTACTCCAGCACCTCCTAATCATTGTGTGTCAGTAATCTCTCTCATCTCTCAGGACATCCCTCGGCTTTGTATGCAGCTCACATTCTAGAAGCTCCTTCTGGTTTACGTCTGTTCTCAGCCTCCCAGCCAGCACAGCTGAGGAGGAGAACGCGTCTCGTGAGACTATTTGAGGTCATCTAGGCAACTATGGAGTTTGGATGTGTGCCATCGCAATAATCAGACTTTATTATAATCAATTAATACATTGATACATTTGTAAATGCTACAAATTGGATAATCAAAGTTTCCTTTAAATTAAGCTTTAATAAACTCAAGTACAATAATGTTCAGAACGACATGATTAAATTAGCTAATTAAAACTTCTTTAATCTTGTTTAGTCTTTAAATGATTATCCATAATTGAATTCTAAAATTACATTTTTTTTAATATTTAAATGGTATTGTGATATTCTATCTAATTAGTATTTTGATAATTAAATTGGAATGTGTTATTCAGTTTTGAATTGTGTTTTGCTATTCTATTTACATTTATTTATTTACATATATTACTTGTAACTTGGAATTCATTAGTTTCAAGCTTGAGCATTTACAGTTTCCATTTTGTGATGGCTTCATTTTGAAGCTTTCTCTAATTTAAAAAGGTTCCCTGTGAAGTTTTCTTATCCACACACATTGAATGTTCACATGCACCGTTTCTGAACTGAGCACATGGTGTGCATCCTTCATGCCCAATAGGAGTTTACATAGCATCTCCCTCCACAGCAAACATTTGCAAATTGCTACATTTAATAAAACAATATAAAAACTGTCAGAAAATATAAAAAATTGCGATAATATGTTTTGTGATAATGTATCAATTCCCCAAAACACTATTGATTATTAAATAATAGTTTACTTGGACTAACTTAGTCAAAACTTTACTTCATTACAAGGAGATGTGCTGTGCAATGGTAACCCCTGTATCATGATAGTTATCCTATGGTCAGATGTGTTTTTAAGAGTATTCGTTGAATATGGTTGAAAAAAAGAAGTAGAAAAGCCTGTAATTATTCTGGTGGCACGCTTCAGGCTGATAGCGCTACGACTTTTTTTATTTTTGCCTTATGATTGTCAGAGTGAAAGCTTTGCTGTGTGTCCTCTTCAGTATGCTAATGAGTTAGTGGTTAACTCATTTTAATAATGTAAAAATTCTTCCTCACTTTATACACACACACGACACAGACCATCAGTGTCCTCTAAGCCTGCTGGCTAGTTAGCCTCAAAGTCAAAGAGCTACTTCCTTTGGCTAGCTTTGTAAATTCTTAATAAAGCTCTTTATGCTCTTTATGAAACACACAGAGTCTCTTTAGCTAGCTGTCTGTCCCCTTCAGATACAATCTCAAAGCATCTGCCCTGCTTCTCCTCACCAGCGGGAGTCATCTTTGACTTTTCTCTTAGTTTGACTACTTTATTTTAGGGCAGTGGACACATAGAAGGACAGACCTCTCGTCTTTCTCTTCATCCTGCGTTCCCCTGCCCGGCAGCAAGGCACAAGGAGACAAAGGGTTAAAGTCAACATGCAGAAAGAAGAAGAACAACAACTAGTAGACTGAAGAGAAGTGAAGAGGAAAAGAGAAGAGATGAGAAAAAGAGAGAGAAGAGAAGAAGAGGAAAGGAGAAAAGAAAAGAAAACAGAAGAGGAAAAGAGAAGAAGAGGAAAAGAAGAGGAAAAAAGAAGAGGAAAAGAAGAGAAGAGAAGAGGGAAAGAGAAGAGGAAAAGAAGAAAAGAGAAGAGGAGAGAAGAAGAGAAGAAGAGAAGAGAAGAGAAGAGAAGCGACAAGAGGAGCAGAGCAGAGGTGTGGGGCATCAGGAGCTTATCAGGAGCTTATCAGGTGAAGCATACTGAACAGCTCTGTGACATTTGTCTTGAGATAGAACAGTACATCACTACAGGATCTCCAACCTTTATTTGAATGTCATCTGACAGATACAGTGACATTGGAACACACACAGAAAAACAACCCATTTAGGTTTTAAAGGATGCTACATTTGTTTTCCACAATCCAACACTGTAACATACTTATTTTAATATATATATTATATTTATTCAACTGCCAAGATTCCCATCCAGACTCACCTTGTGGTTGGCGATCTCTTCTTCCTCTCACAATGGACGGCATCAAAAAACGCAGCGTTCCAAAATCTCAGCGTGTGCCTGGCAGAGGGAAGAGGTGACATGTTACAGGCTTCCTGCCTCGCCTCCTTCACCAAGCCACTGAGATGACGCGGCACATGGCGGCCAGCGGTTGCAAAGAGGGAACTCATAGAATGATCAGTCCGGTTAAACCTGCCACATGTCTATAACATGTAATCAAATCATACGCTACTTCAGTGGTTCCCAACATGAGGCTCAGGACCCCACCTGATGTCCTAAGATCAGCCCGAGGAGCCACAGCGTGGTTTAAAGAGGCAAGAAAGAGAAATACTTATATTTTTGTTCAAGACAATAACATTCTAGACCTTCTGAAACCTCAAAAAAGAAGATGGCCGTGACCGGCGATCTTTGACCGAGGAGGCCGCTGTTCATTCAAGTCAACGCTGATATTTTTGTCACGCAACATGCGTACTTCAGCAACGGCACTTCTGTAGTTATTATAAAACAAACAGCGATCTTTTCCTAAACCTAACTAAGTAGTTTCCTGTGAAGATGGAACTATATTTTGAAAAGACCGTATGTAACAAGCGTAAATCGACACGTGTTGCTGGCTTTCATAGGAAAAGGCAAAAAAAGAAGAAGTGAGGAGTAACCTTTTGTAGGATATCATACAAACCGACGTTCATTCAGAGCTCCTGTCCCTGTTCTATGTTTCCTCAACTCACCAGATGGGTTGCTGCTTCAGGTGGGTGTACAGGTACACCTTCTCTCCTTTCTTCTCCTCTGCAGCCTCAGACACTGGGATGGAGGAGAACACATGGCAAGTTATGAAATCATATTTCATAAAACCTTAGTAGAGCAAGAGAAAGTGCACTTCAATAACTGCAGCTCAAGAGCGTTTTGGTGCACCATACCTGGGGACTTGGGCTTTGTCTCAACTGGGCTTTCCTCATCCCTAGAGAGCAGAATGCGGTAGAGAACGAGAGAAAAGGATGAAGACTATAAACGACCGTGTCAACGGAAATAATTCGGAGATGCATTCATTCGCTCACTCAGTCTTGGGAGCCGCCGAGCCCCTCAGCTTGCTCTCGAGGCCTCCAAAGAAGCCTTTGACGTCGGTCTTGGATGTGGTTTTGAGGAGGCGCTCCGCGGCATCCTTCTTCACAGACAGCCAGGAGTTGGCCTTGTTGATGTACGAGTCCAGACCGGCTGGAGGACCTCCGCGATCCAGCAGCTCGGAGGGAGACGGCTGGGACTTCCCTGAACAAGAAAAGAGCAGCGAGGTCAGAATGATGACACCTACCTGGGTACGGCATCACCGAAACGTCGCTTTAGACGTTTAGAGGCTCCACGAGGCAAACGTGTGTCTGTTGAAGTCGATGTGCCCGATGAGCTGTTCTCCCTGTCCGGCATCACAGATTGGTCTGGCAGATAAACGGTGAACAGAGAACAGACATCCCCTTCCAACATGTGGTTTCATCACGCTCGGAGGTTTGATGAGCTTCATCTTAGCCAGCTGCAACTCAGTGAGCTGCACATGAAAACAATTATTAGTCCATCATTTATTGGCTGCAAACTGGACAGTCTGGAGAAGGTGGTGGAGAGGAGGACACTGAAGAAGTTATTATCCATATTGGATAACCCGGACCCCCCCCTCTCCACCACCTTCTGCAGGGACAGCGGAGCATGTTTTCCAACAGACTCCTCCAGCTCCGCTGTCACAAGGACCGATACCGGAGATCATTCCTGCCCTTTTTCTTCTTCTTATTCTATTCTATTTTTGGATATATTGTTCTTTCTTATGTAAAAATTGTCCTTTTCTTATGTAAAAATGCTACTGTACCAAAAGAATTTCCCCTTGCGGCATTAATAAAGTATGTATGTATGTATGTATGTATGTATCTATCTATCTATCTATCTATCAGCTTCAGATATGGAGATCAATTAACAAATGGATTTGGTGATTTAAATATGAATTACTTGTGTGCGCATTTAAAAAAGAGATTTTTGTGGAGAGAGTCATTTATATATAAAAATCACAAAATACATGTGTGAATCCTCCTGTGTGCATTCATTAATAATGGGAGTGATCTGACACCATCTTCGGACGAATGATTGAGTGTTCATAGACTTCTAGCCTCGCTAGACAAAGAACTGTATACATGCAAAGTCACACTTTATTTGGATTCAGTATGTCTCTTTGCAGTTTATACTTAAAAATACTGACTGCAGACGGATGCTGAAGCAATGTTCCGGTGCGCTGCTCACTCAAAGTTTCCTGCTTACACAGACACAATCATTGCATTAGTGTTTGTGGTGCTGCTGCAAGAGAAACCACAGGGCCAACCTGTGGATGTCACACGCGCTGAATCAGCACCCGGGAGGGATATGAGAAGCCTTTTCTTTTGCAATCAAGAGCTCCGGTTTCCTTTTGAATATGTGCAATGAAAGGCTCAACACCTTGCTGTGGTTATGTTGAACTAGTTTGAAGTCACTCTAATACATGGCAGATACAGCTGGAGTTAGACCTTACCACTGTAGTAGTACGTGAAGCACATAGTCATGAGGTTCTTGGCCGGGCTGTAGTCATCCATCTGGTAACATCTGTGAACACAGCATCTCTTTAGAGAGGATCCGGTCATGACCTCACAATTGATGTCATTTACTGGAGCTTTTTCATTAAAAAAGGTGAAATATTGTTCTTATTGTCAACAAACCCCATGAAAAGACACAAGCCACAATGAGTTGATCCTACTAATGAGTTTTCTTCTTCATCTGTGTCACAGAGTGCAATTGTTGTCCAACAACTATTAAAAACCCATCAATGATCCACCTTGTTGCACTAGGGGACATTAGGGACACACACACACAATGTGTATTCTGGCTCAATCCCACACATCGTGCTGCAACAAGAAATAGTCACTAGAGCGTCAAATGTGGATTCAGCCGCCAATAATTTTCTTTTAAATATTATAATATTAAAAAAAAACTATTTAAGTTATGTTCTGAATTGAGAGATTTTGGTCTTTTCACGGGGAAAGCTGACAAGAACAACAATCTAAATGATGATCAGCCTTATCCTTTACAGTTACATAGGATCAGGCCATCCCAGCATGTTGGTCTCAAGCACAAATATGACGGACTCACTCAAACAGAACCACTGCAAAAGACTGCACCAGTCTGTAGAAGGTGGCTTCACTCACACATTTAGAGTGGCAGCGCTGTGAACACAGGAGGACACAGAGTTAAAGAAAGACCTCAACAACCATCGGCTTACACACACAAAAACCTCACACTGCAAATCTGACTGCGGCTTATTCTACCAGATGTTTCGGTTTGATGTCCTGCTTTTATGTGTGCAGCTTTTTCACTTGAATATGGAACTGAGTTTATGTATGTAGGGGGGGGGGGTCCATCGCAAACCTGTAATTCTTTGGCATTTGCATTTGAAATATTGCAGTTATTTTTCCTTAAAAATATGACATCTCACTAGTTCATCATTTCCCCATGTTTACCTGTGCGCTGACGTATTTGGCAAACCACTCCCTGCCTTTGCCGTTCTCTCCACTGCACAGCTCTCCAAAACGAGCCTTCTCTTCCTGGTCAAAGTCCTCCCTGTAAAAACATGGCCCAAAGCCTCATTACAGCACTAATCTACAGTCGCTTCACAGCTGCTTCTATACACTTAGTGACTTATCAGATGGATTTCAGTCTTCAGAAAATAACATAGATATTAAAAATCATTATCAAATCAAGTTTGGATTGATAGAAAATGATCAAAGTGTGGAAAAAAAAAAGAAAAAAAGAAAAGAAAAAGGCATGCACAATTTGAAATACCAAATTAATTCTGTATTGTTAGCAATGCCAAGATGTGCAGTTGAGTGACTACTCAGCAGTGGCACACCTTGTTCCTATACCAACAAGCTAAGCTCCAAGCATTCAAAGGAATAGTTCAATATCCTTTGAAGGGTTCTGTGGAGAGTTATGGTACATTTCCAGAGGATCTGTCATTTCCTTGTTTCTCATGTATTGTCTGTGTAAACACACTCATTTGCATGATATTAAAATGTAGGTTACTTTATGTAAATCAGTGGCAGCCAGCGTAACACGCCACCTCTGGAAGCTCCCGAAAAACTTTGAAGATTCAGCAACTGCATGGCTTACTTCACGCAGTCTATCTGACTCTAAATGGACATCATGCTGTATTGAAGAAGACTACAAACTGGAGATAGAGAGGTTTTATTTGTTGGACAGTAGTCATTATTTTAGACACAATCCTTCCAATGCTTGAAATAAAGCTGGGAAAATGTTCCATTGTGTATTGTTCTTCTGTTTTCATAGAAGGAGAGCGCCTGTCAGTCATCTATCGTGACATCGCCTAGTGGCGGCACGACCCCTCGCGTCCAAAAGCGCCTCCACAGAGCGACGAACTAGAACCTGGCTGGTGAGCTAGTAGTCACAGTGTCACGGCACTTTGAAATAAATGGTTAAGAATGGACGTATCATTCACCCCATCCTCCCCCAACGTCTACTGCTCACATGCAAAGCAAAGGAATAGCAAAGGTACGATGTTGGGGAAGGGAAACGTGGCTTTTTTTTCAGGCCACTTGTACACGACCCCGGAGAGATGAAAAGACTACAAACAGGTGGGATACAACGAAGCACAGCACGGTGCTACTGGCCATCTCACACAACGAAGACGATTAGGAATCTACTAAAAGACTCAGAAATGATGTCTGGTCTTACAGAAGGCAAAGAAGAGAAAGGCAAAGCAGTTCTCATGGCAAGAGATTCATTCTGTTAGACAACATGGGTTATGGCATTACAGAAGTCGGTTTGCCATCTGTAGGTCACTGACCATAGAGGTCAGAGGCCAATGGATTGCAAATTACCCAACAGAGATCAAGAAATTAAATGATTAGGCCTGCAGCAAAAATGCCAGAAAAAAAAAAAAAAAAATCAAGAAATGTCTGTGAAAAACAAAAAGGTACCCTGATATTTAAAAGTGCCTTTTTAACATTTCACCCTGCTCATATTTGATTTCTTATCAAATATTCATGCGTCCGTTTGACTGCTGTCCCTCCTGGGCCTCTAATGGTGAGTCATAGGAATCTCTGACCAGGGGAAATTTTCAAGTCATTCGGGGAGATGCAGCATCTGAATGTAAATATAGCCTACAGCAGGAGGAATGACCACACAGTCAGGGAGAATGTAAAAAATGGTGACAAAACCAATAAAAAAATAAAACAGCTGATAGGATAAAAAAAGAACAACTGATGAAAGGCGGAAAGGGTGAGGACAGAAGTGTTTCCAGAAGGCCAGCTGTTAGTTATCGAGTATTGGGAAAGTGTTAAAAATACACACTGCTGTGTGCTGAGGAGCTCAAGGTTGTTGATGCCGAGGGGTTCACGTTGTCTGAGCCTGGACCTCTTACAGGCAGACGGGAACACCAGGTCCATCTTAGACAACACTTAGGTCTCTCTGAGATGAGCTGATGCAGCTGAGGGGCACCTTCTCCTGCACCCATCATATGGTGGCTGCCTGCCATCCAGCCACACTACGCTAACCACCCCAGCCTCTCTCAGGGAAGAGCGTCTGCAGTGTGTATGAGCTGCTCTGGACTGTCTCTATACTGGATGTCCCTGTGCTGCTTTCTACATCCACCATGCTTGACACAACTCTGATATACATTCATGCAATTGAGCTGCACATTTCATATGATCATGAAAATGTTAAACTAGGGCAGCAATCTTTTACTTTAATTAAAAAAAAAAAAAAAAGAGTACTCCAGCAGGTTAGCCTGCAGGCTAGTTCTTCAACCCAGTTACAGTTTATGGTTAAGAGACTAAAAACTAGATGAGAAAATGTGGCCTCCCTTCCTGGACTATGCAGAAACTTTAAATCTCCTCATATGTAAATTGCAGACTTACAGTCAGTGTCATTATTTACATTATACATTTTCGTGTAGAATTCATATGCAACTTGAATTATAATTTACATTTTGACAGACATTCATCCATCGGTTTATATGCAAATGCATTAGCAAAATTGACAATAATGAGTCACTGATGCTCATTACTGTTGTGAAGATTGTACATCCGCATTCTGCAAGAACTTGCTCTGCTTTTGTTTTGTGAGATAAAGAATGTGCTATTTCTTCTGGAAAAAGAGAAATGCATGCTTTAAAGCCCTTGTGCACAATTCTGTCGAAAAGTGATTATAGCATCTTTCAAATCACTCTGATGTTTGTAGAAAAATACTAAAATTATTGTGAAAATTGGCTTAGTCTTTTTCAAAGGTTTTTCAGAAGTGTCACATAGGGGCTTTCAATCTGTCAATCATGTTGCTTTTGACTGATGCAATGATTATTTTTAGTACACGTACATATAAAAAAAGAGTTCTTCCTTACTTTCCATGAAACACCTTCTCCACATAAGCCTTCATGAACTGCCTCCTCTCCACCGTCTCACTGTCGGCGTCCTCTCCACTGTGAGCGGACGAAGATGACGACCTCCTCAGCGCCCACATGTGACAGGGCGGGTCCATGTCGTTCTCGCTGTCTGCCGACTCTGTGGCGTCGCTGTCGTTATCGCCTTCTTCTTCGTGGTGGTGGTGGTGGTGGTGGTGGTGGTGATGGTGGGAGCTGGGCTTGGTTGGTGCCATGGGCTCTGGCAGTAAAGGCTGCTGATGGAGTCCCATGGAGGACTCCGGCTCTGGGGAGAAAATGTCAGTATGGCCGTGGTGTTGGCCTCCATCTATGCTGAGAGCTGTGGCCTCAGAGGGCAGGTCAAAGTCTATTAGGTTGTCCACTGCTACGCCCTCCATGTTGGCAACAGGTCCTTTCAGCTCAGCAACAGTGTTTTCAGAAGGCGCTAGTCTGTGCTCTGCAGGAACACGAGGGGGATCAGAGATGTGGGTTCTGGTTGGAGGTCTCAACTGTCGTTATTGGGTTTGGATTGCGCAGACCCCCCCCACCCCTGAGGGTGCCGACATCAAGTGAACTCACAAACCCAATTCATCTGTGAACAAAGGAAGGAGAAGGTTAGCTTTGTGATCACCTGTCACATTCAGTTAAAAATGTGCTACTATGCAACATAATAGACACAAAGGGCAATGAGAGGTAAGACTCAAGCTACAAGCTAAGCGCTAACATCAGCATGCTAACATGCTGCTGAACATGCTGGCTCCCTGGGATACTTCATCCTGGAACAGAGCCATCATTGGTGCTATTGGTGCTTTCCCCCGCAGCCTGATAGTCAGACTGAATAGACAGTGGGCATTTCGTCATGCCACAGTAGACGAAGCACAGGTGTTACTCCTCACAATAATGATGGCCCCATTCCATTTAGGTAATCCTGTTCAAGGGTCCTGGTATTGTGCATGCTTGATCACTGGAACGGCATCCTGGGACACTTGAAACTGAACCATCAATGATGTTTAAGGGGATGCACCCATTCTGATAGCGATTCTGATATCGGGCTTATACTGAAAAAAATGGGTGTATTGGGCATCGGTGACAATTAAATGATGTGTTTATAAACTATATACATTATTATTGGAATTGGAATTCCTGTTTGAATATTGACCAATGTGTTGCTGCATTTAAAAAAAGGTATCCACTTGAATTGTACTTCCTGTTAATTTTGAAGATGCTGGAGTATGATTTACTATTTTCATAATAAATAATTCATATTCAAGAAAATGTATTTATTTGTTACATTTTGTTTTACAAAAGTTAAGAAAGCAATGTTTGGGGGAAGACACTTGACTTCAAATTACTCGAGGGCTGTGCCATCGGGAGTAATCTTTAAATTTTTATGAATTAGAATTAGTTCTGATGGCACATTGCATATTACTTACAACTCCTCTGACAAGTCAGACGATCTGCTGTGACTGCCAATACTGCCATTTTGTTTCACTAAATAGTTTAGTCTGACATCGTATTCATGTTGGAAGGGTTAATATTTTGTCTTATTTTGCTCTAGCCAATCAGCAGTGACTAACGTATCGGTCCTTTCCCTTAGAAGCATCAAAGAGCTGTTATTTCAGTACGTTGACTTCAAACTACCTGTACAGCTGCGGTTATCTGATCAACTCTTGTCACCATTTTCAGGCTTTTGCACAGGAAAAATGACTCACTCCCTCTGAATCCCGCCTACAAAGCGCCGACTGGTTGGCTGTTTCTAGGTTGTTTCTGAGGAAACAGCTGTCAATAAGCACAAAGCAGACTAGCGCTGCAAAAATGAGTCCGTCAATTGATCCGTCAAGAGGCCGAATTTTACTTTCAATTAACCGGCAATAATTTTGATAATCAATTCATTGTTTGAGTTCATTTTCAAGCCACAATGCTAAATACTTGATGGTTCCAGATTTTCAGCTGTTGAGATGCATTGCTTTTCCTCGGCTTACATTGTGGCCAATGGAATATCTTCAGACAAAAACAGGTGACATCACCATGGGAAATGATGATGCTCATTTTTCACTGCTTCCTGGAGTTTTATGGATTGAACTTGATTAATCTTTTAATTGAAAACAACATTTTTTTTTTTATTTAAAAAAAAAAAAAAAAAAAAAAGAAGAATTACAATATTCAGATTGGTGGATGATTAAAATAATTGTTACTTGCAGCCCAGCTCCAGTCCTATTTTAAAAATCAGTGAAAATAATGTGGGCAGTGATTTAAAGATGTGGAACTTCTTTTCTTGCTATGAAAACATCTGCTGTGAAAAAGTGGTATTATAGATGATGTCATTGTACAACAACCCTCAACACAATAGCCAATAACAAAAGTTTAGGCAGGAAAACATAGATGTTATTTACATTCTCTCAGACTTGCTACTTATAAAATAGAAACTAAGCAACAAGTGTGTGAACCAAAACACAAGAGGAACATGGGCACATAAAGGAAATACACCCGTCAACCCTTTTGACTCAATACACAACTCTTTTGGCACACATACAAATGTACTCCTCATTTAAAAGGAATTAGTTGTTAAATGACTTGTTAAGCTTCCCCATAATTTTGTGTTTGATCAGAAGTTTCTAGAAGGAAACCTTGAGCAGCTCAAGAGGACTACTGCATATCAGTTTGCATGCCACAGAGGAAAGCGTAGCGATCCTTTGATCTCTACATGTTCCTCACACACACACATATATATATTTATATATTAAGTGACTATTGCAGCAAACTAGTCCCTTTGTATTCAGAAGTCAGCATTGATATCATGTAGATAACAGGAAGATTGAAAACCACAAAGACAGGAAGTTCAAATCTTAAACTTCATATCTGTTCAGGTCAAACAAGTTCCCTCAATCCAAAAGTGTCTGCTGCGCCTTGATCCACCTATTGTGTCACTCAAACAGCACTGTACTCAACACTGGTCTGATCTTAAATCAATGAGCCAGTCACAGCACGCTCTCATACTGCTGACTCCCACACAGGCTTCCCAGGACTCTTCAGCCCCGCTCCCGCCCCTCATACACACACACACACACACACACACACACCCTGCTCCGTCCTTGAGCTAATCTGCTGCAGCCCCTCTATCAGCATTTGGTCCTTTGACTGAACACACACACAATCTGGAAAGCCCGGGGCCTTCTGCATGGTTGGGCTGCAGCTTTGAAGATGAGTAGGTTATATAATGCAGTATTTGGTCACGGTGTCACACACACACACACACACACACACACGCACACGCACACGCACACGCACACGCACACGCACACGCACACGCACACGCACACGCACACGCTGCTTTTCATTGGTTTTGATGGTTCCTCTTACAGATAGTTGAAGTCCCATCTTCAGAGTTCAGACTGTTGTTGCTGATGGCTTCAAATCAAGACCCCAGATGATAAAGGGGTCCCACAAGGAACCCTGTTATTTACTTTTAACAGAAATGGACTGCACTACTTGGCCACTATACCAAAGACTGTCTGCCTTTAATACCATTCGACGACATCTGATGATCAGCAATCCCCACCATCCTCACCTTCCACCTCACCTCTGTTGGATTCACCGTTTCCTCAGTAACAGACCTCAGGCAGTCAGGGTGGCCACCACTATGTCCCCCGTCACCACGACAACACTGGAGCCCCCTAAGGCTGTGTTCTGAGGACCTTTTCATACACACTCTACACCAATGACTGGCTAAGCCCCTCCCCCATTACAAAATACTTAAAGAATTCTGATGACACAGCCGTACTCGGCCCGCTCACAGACAGGGACTCACAGACTGCCAAAAACTGGTTGACCACTTCACCCAGTGGAGTAGAGACAGTCGTCACCACCGCCTCCTCCTCCTCACCGTCACCTAGACGACAGAGCTCATCTTTGACACCTGCCAAAAACTCACCACCTCTCACTGCAGCACTTCCATCAGCGGGCAGCCAGTGGAGATGGTGGAGAGTACCTCTGCGTCATCCTGGACAATAAACTGAGCCGAGCAGATGAAGGGCTCACTCAGTCAAACCCCACCTGCAGCTCCTTAGCATTAGTCAACCCATCCTCCGGTACTGCGCCCCCTGCTTTTCCACCATGCTCACCCTCAAATGCCCTGAAAACATTTTGGTCGCTTAGCTTCTTACTTTGAGCAAGGGGTTTCTACATGAACACACAGTTCTGGTTATGCAACAGGAGAGATGTGTGTATGTCAGTTTTTGTCTGTGCTCCCCTCACTGGTTTCAGCGGGAAGTGAATCTGAAGACAGAGAGCAGCGACGTGAAGCTCCACGACGAGACAAAGCACAAACGTACCCACTCACATCCGAAATGAAGGCACAAAAAATAAACAATATATGAGCCCAATATGATCCGAATCCTGACACATTAATGCACTGTCCAACAATAATGTAAACAGAGGAGAATAGAGCTGAAACAAGTGGTTTTAATAACCACAGATAAAGTCCCTGTTCACAAATGTTCTCTTATTAGAAGATAAGAATAATATAATATAGTGGCTATTATGGGTGACATCACTTCACACTGAATTAACTGAAATTAAAGCTGCAGGGTAAGTCAGTTCAATATATTTTTCTAAAATTCAATACTTTATTTTAAGATTTTTAAAAAGCTTTCCGTTATGTAATGTATTCTTAAATCCAGACCTTATTTTCCTTGAAACGAGAGAACATTTATTTATCGTTAGAATATGTATTATTTATAATTCATCCAGTTCAATTTGAAATCTGACAATAAATATTGTTAAGATATTACTGTCTTACTGATACGATACCTTCTTTTGCTTGATTTGACAGTCAGTTGTTGACTACATACAGACATTAATACAACTGTTAGGCTAACCAATCATTTTCACTAACCAAATCACTAGAGAACAAAGAATGCGCCTGAATCCAACATTATTTTAAGTTGACAGATGATGTATTGCCATGACAACATACTTTATGGCAGAGTTTTAAGAGTTTAGTTAAAATAGTAAATGGACCTGTACTTGTATAGATCTTTTCTAGTCTTCTGACCACTCAAAGCAATTTAACACTACATGACATCATTCACATCCATTCATGGGAGGGGCTAAGGTGCCACCTGCCCATCAGGACTAACTAACATGCACACAGCATTCACACACCGGGACCAACTTTGGGTTAAGTGTCTTGAGGACACTTCGACATGGACCTACGGAGCCAGGAATCGAACCGCCGATCCTCTGATTGAAGGCCTTCCCGCTCTAACACTGAGCAGGGGGTTGTATCAAATTATTCAGCCCGAACGCCGAAGAGAGGACATGGAGCGAACGAGATGTCGGGGTAATTCTCCCACATAGACCCGGCCTCTGTCCTGGGAGGATTCGTGCAGATGTTTTAGATCACTTCATATCATCAGAGCTTAACGTTACGGTTACGGATTCAAATGAGGAAGAGGAAAGAGGGGCCGCGATACGCCAACGAAAAAATATGCTGTGTCAAAGTCTCAACCCGGCTATTCGTATCAGTACGACAGAGGTACATAATAAATGTTTCCAGACATCAAAGCAGAGTGCTGTTCGGTCCTTTTAATCCATTTAGAACAGCCTTGATAACAGTGTCAGTGTAGTATCCCCTGCCTGTTAATCGTTAGTCTTCCCCCCCAGCCCCCGCTATAGCTTATTGGTCGCTTAATTCTTAATCGAGACGCCGCTGTTTCATGTCACGATGTCAGGTGAATCAGTCGACTCGAACTCAGTGGAGTGGGAGGATTCAAAGGCCTGGACCCAGGCAAACGCTGAACTGGGGAGGACTGGTTTTTGGTAGTATGCACCTTACTACAGGAATGAACTGACTGAGAGGTCGTGCGTGCGTGCGTGACTGAGCGGTCTCGTTGGGATGTTGTATATGTGTCATTTGTTGTAACAGACATCTTGATCTCAATGAGAGTCTGAATAAATAAAGCCTAGGTTTGTCATGCTGAGGAGGCAGAGTGAGATCTCACCAGTAAAGCTGAGCATATGGCCCACAGATCAACAGTGTGAAACGTTGCTGGTCACGTGGAGTTCTGAGTCACTAAATCAGCGTTCTTTCCCTCAGATCGCACAGGCTGCAGTATTTCTGCTTCCGCTAGCAAGAAGGGGGGGGAGCCCCCCCCCCCCCCACATACACCCCCTTCTGACACAAACACAGAGCGCTGGGGGAGGTGCTCCTCTCATGATGGAGGACACTGAACAGACACTGAGAAGCTTGAGTGATTTGGTGCAGAGGACCTCTGCTTGTTGCTCTCACAACGGCATCGCATGACCCCGTCCTTCTCTCTTATTTCTCCTCAGCTGCACTTGGCATGATTCACACATGGAAGCCAGTGCCGTTATGCAACGTGCCCCCGAGCCCTCTCCCACCCCCCCCAGGAAATATCATGCAGCACACATGTCCGCAACAACATCAGTTGGGCAAGATAGGAACGAAGGCGCCGCCCCCCCTCGCGCTGTTTTCACAGTTCATCCATCTCCGTCAATCCGGCTTTATGAGCAACATGCGGCAAATGCAGAGCAATACATCAGCTGTTCTTCCGTGTCAGATGCAGTATTATAGAATATTCAGCATGGGGTTTCCAGCGAGGTGCTTTCAAAGTCCCCTTCTCAGGCCACTAGTCCAGTAAGTGCTCTGTCAAGCATTCCTGAACAAAGCTCAGCCTCTTGAGGGTGGCAACCGAAACCCAACTTGGGACTTTTGTGACCCACAATCCTTTTGCTTCTTTGTGTAATTTGAGTGGGTAAGTTGTTCAGTAGCCTCATTAATGTGTCCACTGGGATGCCTCAGTCACCAAAACAGAAACAATGAGTACATTCTTTGTCTTGCTTTCGATACGGAGGATGGATATGTTTAAAGAGCTGGTAACGAACCAGGCGGTGTCTCCTTCCTCCCGGCTCCTTTACTTAAAAAGGATAACTTGGATATTTTTACACCTGGACCTTATTTCTATTTTAGTTTTTTGTGTCTTAATGAGGGACAACAATTTCAAACACAGTCAGAGGTGATGGACAATGTTGTCCTCATGTTGAGTTATTAATGTGAAGATGTCGGCCATATTATCTGAACAGAGGATTGTTTTTGTTGCTGCTGTTTACATTCATTATGAAGAACATTTTACGCTACATGAATGTACTACTGTTTTTGTTTTCTTTGTCACGTGTTTGTTGTGTTACAAAACAGACTACAACTGAATTTGGTTCCCCGTGTTGCATAATGACAGTAAATGATCCTTGAACCCGCGTTTCCCCTGACAGGCTCGGGTTGTTATTACAAGTGTCAACATTATAAATGGTACATGGACCTGTACTTGTATAAATCTTTTCTAGTCTTCCGACCACTCAAAGTGCTTCAACACTACATGTCATCATTCACCCATTCACACCCTGATGACAGTAAAGAGTCTCGCTCAACGTGGAAAGGTCAGCGCCGGCCGTGCAGAGTTCGTTGTGTTGGAGTAAAGAAAGTGTAGCTTATTGTCATCTAAAAGATTTTCAATGTCACGGCTGAATATTTCGATCATTTCGACAATGCGGATGGGGTCTTTGTATTTGATGGCCGCCATAGTAAACGGACGAAGAGCTCCTTCAAACTGAAGAGTGGACGAGGAGAGAGGGCGCGAGAGAGAGAGTGGGCGACAGAGAAAGGGCGCGAGAGAGGGCGCGAGAGAGGGCGCGAGAGAGAGCGAGAGCGAGAGAAGCTTGAACCAGCTGCCGCCATGCCGCGGATCTGCGCAGACTGGTGGTGTTCCGGTGGGTGCTGTTTCTCTGACCACAGAAGAAGAACGTTGTAAAGAGTGGGACGTGTTGCTACCCCATACTCACATTTCTCCACAAGACTTCCCCTCGAGCACAATAACAAACAGAGCGGATCAAGATCAAGGTACAGGAACATACCGTACTTCTCTGTAGGGTTCTTTCCATAATGTTGTCAGACACTTATCAGAACCATCTCAGCCTGTCAGTGGCTAAAAACAGGCACTTTTACTCAGCGGAACTTTATAGTGTTGCTGCACAATAACCGTTGCAGCTCGGCTGCGAATTACAGCGTTCTCCCTCAATACTGGACTTTAAAATGATTGTATCAGTCTCCTAGGATACAAAAACATGGGAAAATAGGGTCCAGGTTGAAAAATGAAGAGTTACCCTTTAACATGGGTCTTTCAACTTCTTCTCCTAGTTAGTGGTTTTAAGGTGGCGATATATAAAATTCTACTCAACACGGTCTGACAGTATAGTAAATATATACTCTATCTGCTTCTACCAACTGGTCCTTGTTGTGTCGTTTTACACACATCTCCCCAAAATTCAGCCTGGCATGTGCTTGGCTGAGCACCATGCGTTAGTAATGACTGACTCAGCGGGCCAGAGGAAATATCAATACTTTTTTTGTTTTCATTCCATTTTTCTCCTATCACTTAAATAAAAACAATGCCCTAAAAGTATCAACGGTTAAGTGTTTAGCATGCATTAATATGTAGGCAGCATCCTAATGCTGTACCTAGCTGTACCTAACCTCCCTCATCGTCTGGAAGTCAAAGCTGGACCAGGACTTGTTCTGTAAACCGCGAGGAGGTCTACAGAAGACACTTTGGGGGAAAGTTTCCCCGCTCGACTCTTTGAGTTTGTCTCATCTGGGGCTTTGTTTACAATGCGTCTTATCATATGACTGCACGGGTTACTTGCCCTGCTGAACTTCAACAATGTCTCAATGTTTCCGAAGCGCGGCAATAAACTTGTTGTGAATAATGTTCTTATAACTGACAGGAACCATGGCCAAAAGTTATGAAAACTAAGACCAAGACTGTAATACACCAGAATCATTCATTAGGTCCAGTGCGTCCAGCGCGTGACTAAATGGTATTTTCCACCATGGCCTTGAACCAACAAGGATTATCAGTCTCAGAACTGATAGCAGTCCTACATCTGAACTGGATCAGACCTCTACAGGCAGCAGGGAGTGAGTGAAGTGTTGTAGAGGAGCTCTTCTAGTGGACCCAGACAACACGGCACTATACTATGGGTCACCGATTACAGGTGTTCACAGGGGCAGTAATAACTTTTACCACTTTCTATCACCAACAAGTACAGTACTAGTTTTAAAATCACAAATCCACCAAATAAAGACCATTGATTCACTGTCACTTATAATATGGTGAATATGTTTTATGGAACAAAACATATCTTCATAGTTCATTTAAAAGCAGCAGAACAGTGCGAGTGTGACAGCCGAGCTGCACAACCTCACACATCACATGCTACAAAAGGTGTGTGACAAGCTGAAGTGGCTGATGGCAGATAAGTCAGGTGTAACATCTCAACTGAGGTTGACCAGTGGGTGAGGGGAACGATGGAATCTGTAAATGCAGCTTGTACAACCTTCTACCAAGTCTCAGGAAAATTGGGACAACAGTTTTTCTGTAATCCTGCTGACAGACAGACAAACCAACAACGTGAACATAACCTCCTGGCCGAGGTCAGCATAAAGGAGTGTTGTAGGAATATGACCTAAAACCCAGATATGAGTCAGCATTTATGTAATTCTGGTTGCCTGAAATAAGGTCTGTGGTTAACACAAGCTTAAGGGATGTTTTGTTCTTTGATATAAAATAAACGTGTCAGTATCAAAAACATTTGTTTGCCACAGAGATTATTTTCATTTAAATTCAATGGAAAAATATTGGCTGTTTGAACCAGTGCGATGCCAACTTCCTGTTGGAATACAAAAACACGTTATCCCTGCCACACTCTATAACAGCATAGAAAGGTCAGCGAGGACACTTGAGCAATCTGCTCAATACTAATACCATTACCACCTCTTGACCTGATATGTCAAATATCATTTAATTCCCCGCCCTTATGTTGCGTCATCACAACCGAATATGAAACAGCAGAGGCGAGACAAAATGCCTGCCTGTGTAATTCATGCTCTTATAGAAGCTAAGACATATTTCCCCATCTTTACAGATGGGAGTCAGTGCAACAACAGAGCAACTGAACAAACAGTACGAGCCAGGGTGAGATGAGTGATGGATGCTATAAAAGCTGGGAGGAAGTTCTCCTCCGTGTGCACTTCTAGATAGCGCCAAACACAATCCGTCAACCCAAACAACTGGAGTGGAAACCCCAGAAATATTTTGTCAGGTTGACCTTTCCTTAACTGGCAAACGGCTATTAAAAAAGATCTCAAGGGAAACGAAATGGAACCAGATAAGTTGCACGAATGCTAGTTTTTATTTGTAGTATGGGGATTTGTGATCAATCTAGAAATCCTCCTAGACATCATCATCATCATCATCATCATCATCATCGAGTGTAAAACGGCTTCAGGATAAATGTCTTCAACATATTCAATACAGATCTGTGTCCCGTGTGCAGTGTTCACAGTCTATGGTTATGATGTACTCATTATGTAGGAGGGACCGGGGACAATTGTAACAGTTTTTACATTTTCCTTCATAACTCACAGACTACTTGCAATGCACTAGTCATCTTTTGATATAAGACACATATATATGTTCACTAATTATTAATACTATTGATATATTTTCACTAATGATGACAACACTGTAATTGTCTTCTTACAATTGTGAACAATAACAGACAAAAAAGTCATATATATACTTTTTGTGTCATATTGTTTGAACACATATAAAACATATTATTTCATACAAAAAAAGTATGTTTATTAATGAGCTGCTATGCTACCCTTTTAAAATTGAATTTACATTTAAATTGAATTAAATAGGTTAATCTTCTAACAGAAAAAGGTGTTGACATCCTGCAGCCATGATACAATCTCGTGCTAGTTAGCAACACATATTACCACGCGTGTTCATGTTCATTTATAACCAATAAACTAGAGAACAAAATGATCCAAGTTTAAATTCAAAGTCATTTAAACGTCAGACAGCAGAATATAAAAGAGAGGCGGAGAGAGGATCTACTGAGCGCGTGCACAGTAAGCGTCATCATCACTGCAGCTGGTTTCTGATTGGAGGGATTGAGCGTGTCACATTTGCCCCGTTCTCCCTACGATTTTACAAAGGGATATGAATTATCTACAATCTGCTGTGTACCTGTTATTCCATATCGAGAGAACGTCACGCCAGACTGCATTAAAAAAAATGCTCATTGTATAATGCACTGCTTATTAAAGGATCTCCTGGTACTATAAAGCAGCATGCAATTATCTAAAATATTATCATTATTAATAGACACATTTTGATGGAAGAAGCTTGTTACGTGTGGACGAAGTACAAAAGTTGAAATGTCCTCCAAATACAAGGCGCTTGTTGGATGATACATCCAGCGAATAGAAACGGGTCTCGATAAAAATGACCGTTTCATTCGGCATTAATAGTTAGACATACGCGAGCTCGTCTTATATTGCAACCTTCTCGAAGGAGCTGTGGTTCCCGCGGTCTCCATGGAGGACCCGCTGTGTGCTGGAGTAAACACATGGCAGAGACTCCGTCGCTCATGACGCAGCCCTGACGCGGACCAGCGGCGTCTCGCTGGGACTCCTCCGCGCAGCTGACAGCGGAGAAAGGAAGCAGCACCGAGGAAACACCGAGTAAACACTGCGAGAGGCTGACGTTTCCTGTTCAGACCAACCGGGACACCCCGCGTCCGACCCGGAGCTCTTACCCGCACGTGAGGCCACGTAGGCTGCACATTAAAAACATTTTAATTCAACGATAACGGTCAAAACAGCAGGAGAATTAACGCTCCGCTGTGTGACCCCCGCTACCATTCAAACACACAGAGAAGCGATAAATAACAATGTCGTAGGAGAGTGAGGCTCGAGTGTGTACACTGACATTGTATGAGAGCGTAAGAAGAAACAGCGGTACGTACGTGAAACGTCGCGTGCTGGCCGGAGAAGACGGCGGCTCCGCTCGGCTGTTTGTGCGTCGTAGGGTTCTACTCACTGAGGTCTTGAGGGAAGAAGCGCGCACGCGCAGAGAAAAGGCGGATCACGACGAGGGGGGAACCCAATGACGTCGACAAGCAGCGCAGCCAATGAGCCGCGGTGCTGCGTTAAATCGGCATTAATATTACCGGATATTTCCTACACAATAAAAGCACGGTGGCTAAATTGTGACCTCGAGTGACAAAAAATTCTATCTTAAGAACGGGTTCATTATTATTATTCTTTTTAGTATTTAAGTCCTTCTTCCACTGACAAGTTAATGCATTCCTTGGATATTTTTCATAAATATTTCATTTTAAAAGGCTGGAATATTTCCTAAACAAAACAAAGGGTAAACTGATATTAGATTAGGTTTGTCGATATTCTCGTCAAATATTTGGAAAAATATTGATATTTTATTATACTATTATTAGAGTAGAAGTAAGATTAGACTATCATTTAAGAGTTTCCTAAACAAACTGTGCACTTGTTTCTTTAAGGGAACACCAAATGACTTCTAAATGAAACATACATACACAAACACATACACAAACACATATATACATACATACATAGGCTACCTGTGATTATCTAAACAATAACAACCTCTTATGATATGACCCTCTTTAAGAGCTTAATACATTGCAAGTCTTTATGAAATTAAAACAAACTAAAATAAAATAACTAAAATAACTACGGCCCGCTGCCTGTTTTTAAATTTAACTTGACTTATTTACAGATTTGCACATAACATCGTGCTATTTTAAGTGAACACGTGGTTCATGCACTTCATTCGAGTTTAAAAGTATTTAATTCATTTACGGTAAATTTAAGAGCAGCAGGTACAGAAGTACTTTTCGGAATGTGGGCCCATGGGGTTAAGCACATGATGATGTATATCGGTAACTATGAGACATTTCAAACTGCATCTAGGAACCATGCCATCAGTGTGTGTTCACAAGAGACACGTTCCCTGTCTTTGCAATGAAAGGATTTTCTTTAATGACAGCTGTCTTACAAAATGTCAAAAGAGAGCCTTGCATGGAATTAAAAGACTTGCAAAAGAAGGCCAGTAAATCCTTTAATAAATGGGTGCAGGCAGGGAATACCATTATGAGTCAGTTACAGTGAGGAGGCATCAGAACTTTGGACCAATACAAACAACGTGCAGCCTGCAGAGATCAGTTTCCAGCTGCTGCTGCTGCTGCTAACTGTTCCAGCTTCTGAGGCAGGACGACAGTAGCAAAATGGACCCGGTCCTTCCTCAGTTTCTGTCTCACAGTCTGCGTCAGGCCCAGCTCCAGGTACTCCTGCTTCTGCCTGTCGTACTGAGGCCAGACGACCAGCCCGGGGCCATTTGGAGAGCTGAGACACATACAACCATATTCAGCCACTGATTCCATACGCTCAGCCTCGAGAATTCATTTCTTTGTCTCTGCGTGCTGGCTCTTTAATACCATGTACTTATACACTTAATGTGAGGCATATACTTCCTGCTTTTGATTCAGCCTACTTATCTTTTATTAGACTCCATTCAGTGATTGTTTGCTGCAACAACTCAATCTGGATATACTGTATTGGTTGTGATTTTCTATGTTTTTTTATTCGATTTAATGTTTTGTCTTATCTGGACCCTGAGTCTGAAATAAAGTTTGATCAATTGATTGATTGTATTTATACATGTATGCACGTTCTGCCGAATATTTTCCTCTTGCTCTGCTGTATCACAGTATAATGTTGACCTTGCAACAGGTAACTGTACCAGTGAGTTGTATTACAAGTTTTCTGAAATGTAATGTTTACATATGCAAATTAGGCATTATCTTATTAAATATGTGATAAGTCAAATATAAGTCGAAGATCATTCTCTGCGGGATCGGCCCTGTTTTTCTGTTCTTAATATGAACATATTGATTAGTGCAGCTTTAATGATATTGCTGTTCTCAGTGCTTACTCACCCAGTCCGGGTGAAACTGCCCCAGTATGACATCATGGTCCTACAGAGTCCTTCATCCTCCTGGGTGATGTTGCCTGAAGATGGGACAGGAAGTGACTTCAGTGCCTCTATGCTGTAATCCATGTGTTCACCATTCATTCCTTTATTTATTCCACCAAGTCTCAATAGTGGCCATGTCTGATATCCATATTACATTACCCCTCACACGTCTGTAATGACACAAGACGTATAACCCACCTATGATCTTTATATGTCCATTCCAGAAACATCCACCGAACATGAAGCCGACGTCATCTGCATGATCCGCCTTCACGAAGCTGGGTCTGGTGTCTTTGTGAATCTCAGCGCGGTACACAAACTCATACATGTAAACCGGAACGCCCGCATCTGAATCCATCGAGGGGATGACAGGCAAGGGGTGCACGTTTGAGATGAAGGTCAAAGATCAACAAAGTACACTTCAGGGTGGTGTATGAACTCTATGAGGCCTCCCTCATGAGATTACAGGAGCATCCACTCATCTAGACTCTAGACAGAAGAGAATGTCCCGCACATGCGCTTTCTGACCTGAGTGGTATCCGGCCACCATGACGACAGGCAGCGTCATCAGCAGGTCTCCCACTAGCTCGGTGAACGCGTCTCTGATCTCCTCTGGTGTTTTGGCGTCTTGCATGTACTCGTCGACGATGAGATCGTTGGCGGGGGAGGCCTGGAGCAGGGAGGAGGGAGGAGGGCCAGAGCGTCAGGTTTCCCTTCGGCGACAAATTCTCACGGGCAAGAAAGATGACTTCATGACCTGTAATCAGCGGTGCCTCTGCACAACAGGCCTGACCCATTCACTGTGAACGTATTGTTCACGTCTGACGCGATGAATATGTGACGACCTCATTGGTCAAAATGTTGCAGCATCAATAGGAGACACTACAGGTGATAGGTTAAATGAACTAATGGACGTCCCCATGAAACTTCCCAAGTTCATTACTCACATCAAGACAATTATTTTTACGTGTTACAAGTTTTCTGAAATTGTATATCTATTATGCAAATGAGGCAGTATCAAATATAATAAAATATATTCATTTGCATCCATTTCTGAAACTGTTTTACAGTGGTGATGTACATACGGCTATATATTAACATTACATTAAGACTATTCTTTTTTTAATAGAACAAGTCTGACGTGTGTTTGTTGACAGAACTTTTTACTGAACTTGAAACTTGAAACCATCAGTACACATATACTGAGAACGAGTGACAAACTTGTTTTTAGTCGTTAAATCTTCACACGTAAACAAACATAACATTTATAGCTTCTGGATTTTCCATTGAGGAGGAAAGACAATCATTTCTAACGAGGTGATTATCTGATGTCTGGAAGGGACCTTTAAGCTGATGACATCAGGAATGTGTTTTAAATCGCTTGCACTAAAAACAAACCAAAGTTGTTGTTTTTTTAAGTAAGAAGGTGCTTTTTAAAAATGTTTTCTCGTAAAGTTTATTTGCAGTATGACTGATAATCAGCAATGGATGGCCACTGCTGTTAACCCTTTTCCTTAAATGGTCATCTTTTGTATTTTCGGACTGGTTATATGTGTGTGTGTGTTATTTGTTTGTATGTATTTGTGTTGCATCGGCTGCAAACCCATCAGCCTTTTGGGGTAAGGGGCTGTATTTCTGATTCAGCCAGCAGACATGTGGGGTAAGACTTCCTTTCCAAATGCGCTGCTCAGTGTTTACAGTGCGATTAGCAACTTCAGACGTGAGACTGGAGTTGGAGTTGAAAGACGACGTGTACGTCTGGATTGTTTCACAAGTAGCCAGTTTTACAATCTAATGTTGGACCAATAAAAATCTGAATTCATCGTCATCAGCCGGTGGGTTCCCAGATTCCATTTCAGCTCATGCGTTGTGCCTCTTCAGCTCTGCACCGTTAACCTGCCTTCGACCAGTCGGCTCCAACGCGGTGAGTTGGACTACAACCGGAAACCAGACCGCGTCAGATACCAAGATCTTCTCCTGTTGCCTCCAGATTCTAGATACACAACTTGTTTGTGGACATAGTGTTGGCAGCCTGCTCGCCTCAAGTTGCCCCATGAGGGATGAATTAAGTTTCAAAAATGGAAATAAACTGTTGATACTACCATCTTGTTTTAAATTAATAGTTTTAGTTATATATTTAAGGGGTTACAAATTGGGAAATAAAAAGTCATGGCAATGAAAATAAAAAACAACTAAAATGAAATACAAACTGTTCAATAATTCAAAAAATGTCATATATATATTTATATATATAAAATAGCAGCATCGGCTCTCATAGATCTCACCCCTGTAGGATTGAACATGTTCAGCACTGCCAGCACAGACTCTCTGTTCATGCCATTCTCCCAGCCACGAGGGGCGAAGCTCTGTGATGGGACAATGCTTCAGAATTAGTTCAATATGAAGTACAAGTACTTCAAGATCAAGAAAAACAGGTACTGGACTTGCCACAGAGGCTGTGCGAAGTGTATTATGTCTGAATACTTTGAGTGAAAGCATTGACCCTGACCTGAGGCAAGATCCATCCAAACTCATGGTTGGTTATTCCCATCATCACTGGAACCCTCAACACTTCTCTCCTCTTGAGCAGCTCCTCTGCTGTGTCAGTGAGAAACACTCCGTCCACCGCGGCTCCCAGGTAGATTCTCATCTAAACACAGGACACAACTCACTGAACACGGCTGAGTGGATGCCAACCTTTCAATGGCTGCTCACCAGCCACGGGTGTTCACGGGCTGCCATCTGGTGGCGAAAGGTAGTGACAGCACTTGAAATTCAGATTTGGCATTTTATACTGAACCTTGACAAAATTAGAAAAGGTTTTTATTCGTGCGCTCACCCTGTGTGATGTACCAGCTAATATTTCAGCTGGTTTCTTTATAAAATATATTATTTTTAGTTTCACTTTCAGTAATCCACAACCTTGAAATGTTCTTTGATGTGGAAACATACACAGGAACTTTGTAAAATTAGAAGGTTTTCTGGTTAGTGTTGGCCTCCTTATCTGACTCTCTAACTCTCTAAAGGTTCAGGAAATGCGATGAAACACACAATCAAATCCGAGCTCAATACGTTTCGATAACATCTGCTTGCACATCTTCACAAGACCATTTACCTTTTTAGTTGCAGCAACTAGCTCGTCTTTACTTTTTCCCCTCATACACTGGACCAGTTCCTCTGTGCTGCTGCGGTCGCATCCAGTAAGGTTGGCAATCATCTAGGTATAAGGAAGAGAGCCATAAATAAAAAAACATAATTACATAAGTACATGCACATGTATCCTAATACAAGAATTCTCTAGACAAAGTGAAACTCCGTACTTATTTTACTCTGGTAGGTGGGAAAGTTGCTAAAAGAATATACTTATCTTTTTGGCTATTGCACTAAGGAGCCACAACATCCGGCAGTATCTATCGGGGTTTGGTAGTCAATAATTAGCTGTAGTACTTTGCTGAAATGTTCAAGCCTCTGAACCTCTACTTTACTTTGATAAGAACAGTGCTAACATGAGCCCTAAAACTAAAACATCAAATGCCATTACACTATATAGCACATTAACTATTCTGCTGGATCTGTGCTCCATTGAGCTTGCTAACTCCTAGCTGCACTAATAAACATGTTTATAATAACAGTAGATCAATGAGTAATTTAAATTAGGTAACATAGAATTTCCCACAGAGAATTATCCCCTTAAGCTCTACGGAGCTTCTTAGCCGGTTCTAGACCATTATTTAGTTTTTCTGGCACGGAACTCTGCTCTCATCAACCTCTGACTAAGTTCTGATAAACCCCCTGTACACTACCTGCCCAGCAGCAGACAGCAGACGGACAAAGTTAGTGACTAGCTGGTGAACTTCAGCAGCTAAAGAGACATATATTTTTTTCTCAGGAGCTGGTGGAGACCAAAACAGAGCTAAAAGGACAATAAAAGTTGTTCTTACATCCATCAGGTGGACACAAACAAGACTTCAATGAAAATATTATATTGATTTAAGTTTGCTGGATATTTAAATTGACAACTGTTTACTTACATATTTGCCATGACAACTTTATCAGGTGATAATATGTCATTGTTGTGTTTTTATCTTAATTCATCAAGTGGCCCCCCCCCCCCAAAAAAATCAATTAATACAGCTTCGTTGTTCATAGTACATGTTCAAAACATGATACACCTGCTCAGGTTACATATCACAGTACCTTGGCATGACCCAAAGGATGTTTTGTAGTGTAGGTCCCAAGTGTTGCTACTCCACTTTGAAAAATTGCCCTCTGAAACAGTCCGTTTGCTTGTGGAGTAAGAGTCTGTTCGTAAGGAATGACACATAAGCATTAACATCATCAAAGTGGACTCATTAATTAGCTCTGGTATGGCTCATAGATGTATGTAACTTACCAGTATAGATGCACTGATGCCTCCTGCGGATTCTCCAGCCACTGTGACAGTTTGTGGATCGCCGCCAAAGGCCTCGATATTTTCCTGCACCCATCTCAGTGCTGCCAGCTGATCCAAGAAACCCCAGTTGCCCTGAGCGTGCTCGTCTCCAGTGCTTTTAAACAGGAAAACGTTGTCTTCTTAGACAATCTTTTCACTGATAAACGTCTGGAAAACGGCCACTGTGGTACTGTGGATATATTCATTTTATTTGAAACCGGACAGAAATGTGACAAGCAACACAATCTTACCTCAGGAATCCCAGGATGCCGAGGCGATACTGAATAATAACCATCACTATGTTTTCATACGCAGCCAACGGAGCGCCGTCATACTGAGAAGCTGCACCTATTGACAGACCTCCTCCGTGGATCCACACCATCACCTGACACACAAGACAGGAGCCTGCTGGTCACAGCTGAGCTCTCCAGTACAATAGGAGTTACATCGCGGAGTAAAGACGACACAGACGGGCCCATTAGAAACTGAGATGAGTATGTCGCTTACAAAACTGTACTGTTTAGAGTCACTTAAGGCGTGTCCATTAAACACTGCAAGCTTTCATGTGATTGCACAAGCATCATTGTAGCTAGAGTATGATGTGAGCACTGAAAATAGTTGACGTGAAAACATAAAAAAATGAACTGCATGTTGAAGTGTAATAGCTGAAATAATTTGAATTATCAGCTGAAGAGTAAGAGATGAAAGTCATTGAACAGTCAGTTAAGGAACAGAGATTAAAGCACTGAAAGTAGATGAAGTGTCATTTGGTATCAAAGCACTGAAAATCTTCAGTTAGTGTAGGAGCTAATAGAAAATGAAGTGTCACTTAAAGACAAAGTGGTGAAAACATTTTAATTGTCCGTGGAGATGCAACACTGAAAGCAATGGAGGAAATTAGAAGCACTGAAAGGAGTTTGAGTCAGTTAAAGTGCAATCCGTGAAAATTGTTGGAAAAACTGAACTGACAGTTGTTAAGTGCTTAGATCCTATGAAGCAGTGGGCAGAGTCATCAGTCTTTGTAGATAAACAGACCATGGACATGTATTAAAGGAGACATGTTATGCTCATTTTCAGGTTCATACTTGTATTTTAGCTTTCCACTAGAACATGTTGATATGTTTTCGTTTAAAAAAAACACAAATTATTGTTCTCATACGGTCTGTCTGAATATACCTGTATTCCCTCTCTGTCTGAAAAGCTCTGTTTTAGCGCCTGTCTCTTTAAGCCTCCCTCCCGAAAAACAGACCAGTCTGCTCTGATTGGTCAGCGTTTCAGGTGTTCCAAACCTGAGCTGTCGTCTTCACAGCACCACTGTGGCCGGTGACTCACTGCGTCACCTAGAGTTTAGCTGCACTTCTACCTGTGGTTACATAGTCGTGACATCACAGCGTTACGGTCCCGACGGTTCGTTTAAAGGCACAGTGTCTGAATACGGGCTGTACCTGCTTTATATTCAAAAACAGATGTAAACCTCACTTTCTACAATACGGGACCTTCAATAAACAGAAGCAGGATCATATCTTTATCAACAAAGCAAGCTAACAAGCTATCCATGCTGAAATAACCAATCACCATCTATCGACTCTGTGCTTTGCCATGAGGACCCTTGGACGGTAAAATCAAACACACATGAAAGCTCTGTTTGAATCAAGTTAATGAATTATTCAGTATAAAGGCAGGTGTGGACCACGGTAACATGAACATCCTACTCTAGGAGTCGGTCCAGTCCAACCACATCACGAGTTACCCCCTCCCTTCATGTTTTACTGGATTACATTTACACTGAGAGAAGATCCTGTTGTTTTGTCCACGCCTGTACACGCTGGCTGTTTAACCCACCGGCACTTTGTCCCCTTTCATTGCCTCAGCCGGAGTGTATACGTTCAGATACAGACAGTCCTCTGAAAGCTCTGATGGGGTGTACTGCATTGACATGGACTTAGAAACGCTCACAACTATTCTTGGATCTTGGATGCACCTGAAATAGAGAGAGAGAGAGAGAGAGAGAGAGAGAGAGAGAGAGAGAGAGAGAGAGAGAGAGAGAAGTGTGTCATCCAGAGAGTAAATAATGTTCCTCAAATTGATGATTCAGTGGTTGCCCAGTCTTACATGGGAGGCTGGTGAGTGCAGTCTCTCTCCCCCTCCCACGGCTCCGCATCCTGGGGAGCCGCCAAGCGGAGGGGCCCCACGGGGGGCCGGGCAAAGGGGAGCCCCAGGTATTGCTTCACCCTCCTCTCCGTGCCTTTCACCGTCACATATTGTCCTCTGATTCGGCCATTTTTCAGAGAGACCACAGGGTCAATGCTCCCTGCTGAAGATACAAGTATGAGTTTTGTGTGTTGAAGGGCCATACCGATGTTTGTGCAAGGTTACAATCAATGTTTATTTTACATTATGGACACACATTTCCCAAACCATGCTTGTTTTTGTTTTTATTAATGTGTTGAACATTGAAGTTATCTTACTGATTTGAAATTAGGTAGTCCATCACAGTCATGTCTGCTTTGATTCATGTCAAAGTTATGTTATTGTTGTATAATAATGTAAATGTAAGTGTAGATTGATTTGAAAAGCCTGCACTGTATATTGCGTTTGAACAATAACAAGACTTTGAGAAATGAAAAGTGGATTCAGACATGTCGACTGTGACTGATCAGTGGAGTCACAGTTATAGCTCTGAAATTATGCTGTTTGTGGACTTATTTGGACCTTATCATGCCCCGTGTGTACTGTTAGCACATGTGTCTGTTTACTTGGCAGTGAGCGTCACAAAAGTCTTGCCGCTATAGTGTCTATTGATTGTAGACTAAATTGGAAAAATATGGATACTTTATTCGTACATTATGTCGCTGTGAGGTTTAGTCTGACCAGAACTTTATCATTAAATACATTGAACCAAACAGTGCAGCTTTCTTTCCACTATATTCATTTTTCATTCATTTTTCCCTTAGCATTGAGTCATGAGTGCAATGATTTCACAAAAACACAAATCCACAAAACGTCAGCACGCTTTGGAGAAGGGTGTCCGAAAATAAAGGTTATGACACGTTTTTTTCACGTGTTTTTTTTTTTTTCAACAATTGGTTGGATGAATTTCTCAATACTACGCTACACACACACGAGAACAGATCCGTCACTCGTGTTTTGAGTAACACCTGTGCTGTTCCTACTGTGACGAGTCAAACAGTCTCCCGAAAAGGCAACGACACAAACGCTTCTCATTCAAAGCCCACCAGCAGCTAAACTCTGTGGGACGTCTTCTAAATGGTTGTTATGCATTAAATATTGTAGTTATTGCTAAAACAGAAGGCTAACATTAAGCAATATTTTAAGCTCGCACTGGAGAGAGCACGAAGCAGCAGAAGGCACTTCTATTTCTAAGTCTGTGTGGTCTAATTACTCTAGATCAATAAGTGTTGTAAATATTTTGTATTTTTATAGTTTATATTTCCATAGAGGTTTAGACAGAGGTTCAAGGTCACCTTCTTCAGCAACTTGTTTTGCCATTTTCCATATTTAGTCTGCACCGATAGTTGATAAAGGGCCGAATAGGCCGGCTAATGGTACATTTATTCACCACTAAAATCCTCAAACAGCGGTTCACATGATATCCTACGGAAATTTGTTTTGTCATTTTTTTGTACATTTTCCCACAAAAGTCCAGTGACACGAGCGACCAGTGAGCCTCACAAGCCTCTGCAGTGTTAGGGCAACACAAACCAAGATTGTGGTTTGGAAATGATTCAGCGTTAGGGTTAGAATACCTACAGAAGTGTGAACGTTACATGAAGTCACATGTCAGTTATGAAGTTGCATGAAAAATAACTCTACGATGACTTCTGGTTTCGCTCAGGACACGAACAGCGGTCCCCTAGGTGAGAGTTTTGTGTTTAGACCCAGCCATCCACCCAAACCTCCTCCCTATATGGACTTCTACATCACCCTTCCTCGCGCACTATTATGTGGATTACATACAAATTATGTGGGTTGTATACGAATTATAGTGTCATTCTTCTTCTCTGCAATTGATTTGTGTTAGGTTTATTTGTTCCACTTCTTAGGGTGATAGGATGTTAGAAAAGCTCAGCACTTGTCATAGAGGCCGGTGCATCAGAATGTCCTAATATGAGGCGAAACAAAGTGTTTTCTTACCTGGTGCTGACTGTGCTATCGCTGTCAGCGCAGGAAGGAGACAAACAATCAACAGCGCTGTTCTCATCCTGACCGGGCTCGAGGAAACACCGAGAGAACTACAGCGCGCTTTCAGAGAAAAAGCCCTTTGCCCCTGTCCTGGTCCTCTAGTACCACCCCGCCCACACACACACACACACACACACTTCAATATCCGAACATAAAGTGAGTACATGCACTTTCAAACTCAAACATCACAAAGAAGCTCATTATGTCACAACAACTCCACGTAGTATAATCTTTATTGATTTAACCTCTAATGCACCACAAGTAGAACTGTGACCTATAAACTCCATTCTCTTTGACTACTACAGCTCAATATGTAAACCATAGTATCTAAAATACTTGGTATACTTTCTGATGATAAACCACACACACAATGTTCCCTTCTTCTTCAAGAAGATTGGATTAAACAGAGAATAAGTTTTTTTTTATATTTGATTGATTCAGACAGAGATGGAAATTGACTGCTCACATTCTGCTAATTCCCTTTGGTCAGTTATGGCAGTTTACACATAGACAGTATGGTTATGTGTTTTCAGAAGTACTGCTGCTGTTTGTTGTTTTTGTTGAGATTTCTAACTTTTACTTGCATTGCAGACTCCTGCTGCTGTGAGGTGGCTCTGACTATTTGGACAGCTGGATGACATTCCTCTCGCACTTTGTCCTTCACAGAGAAGATAAAGCAGTGTTGGAAAAACAATGAATTCTGTGTATCCAAAACCTGATATATCCTCTTCCCCTGTCCCACAAAGCTTCACTAGAATGAACCACATTGTTGCACTGGGCGACATGTTTCTGTAATACCATGAACACACACACTGTAGTATATTTTCACTCAATCCCACTCTATCCCGTGGATTAATCCACGGTTCAGATGGTCCGCAACAAATGTATTATGGCTTGTTTGAAACCGTTATAAAGTCTGAAATTCAGATGGAGAGCAGGAAGTGATCGAAGGGTTGAATGAGCCTATCGTCAGAAAATGTAAGTGTTGGGGGAAAATTGATTTTGCAAACTCTGTGTAACTTCTCGACAGCTGAACCCATTGTGGTGGTTCCTCCCACCCCCGGGAGGAAGAACACTCAGTCCATTCAGCTGAATGAAATGCTATGACTTTGGTCTGTGCTCATTGGTTCATGTTTGATGACTGGTACTCGTTATCATTTTTCCATATGGTATCCTGTAATAAATACTTAAAGACAAAACGAGCTTAGGATACTTTTGATTTCTCACAAGCAAATTTCCACCGCAGTAAGCATTTTGAATCGGATCCACAAAAAAAGGAGTATGGCATTCACGACTGCTGCATTCTAGTTATCATCAGCTACTCCCAAAAAGTAATCCACTGGTTGGTTAATCCTGGGAGATATGTTCTATCTTTTTGAACCCACTGTCAATGATCAATGCTCTTAAAACACAGGGTTACTAAGGTAGGAGGCCCCCAGCTAGGCTCTGAGAGGCTCTCAGCCACAATCCGATTGGAATAAACCCTGCAAGCTTTTCTGACCTTGACATACTTGAATGCAGTAACAACCCAACTGCCCGGGAAACCTCGAGTTTCAAGCACTTTATTTCTTGCATTCTGGTGAATGTTTATGCCCAAGTTCTTAGTGGAAATGATTTTAGTGGTGACTCAACCTGTCAGTTCTCCTCCAGTCAAAGTGGAGACATGACGTAAAGTTAGCCGTCTTGCTTTTGTCTGCAAATGCCCTTGAGAATTACTCTCTATTTATATTGCTGTTTTATTTCCAATATGTAGGCCGACATGAACAGTGGCGATTTTGGTCTGAACATTTTGTTGGGGCCACACAATGCTCTTTTGAGGATGCAATCCAAACACACCATAGATATATCATATTGATCCATAATCTCACAACTGTGCGTGAGTGAGAGAGGGGACACGCTGTGATTGCTGTGACTAACATGTCATCAACAGCAGAGATGACTAAAGTCCAGCCAAATAATGCCATCTAAAATCCCACAGTGAAGATCTGGCGAGATATCTTACCGTACAAACACGCAAGGACCAAAGGACAATGTTAAAGATCTCCCAACATCAGATAGCCGACTCATGACCAGCAACGAAAAGTGCATTGGTCATCTGTTGAGCAACCTCATCCTTGTAAACATTGCACATGCAATCCAAAAGTTCCTTTTGAAAAACGGCTGAAGTGCAATTTCATCCAGTAATAAAAGCACGAAGATCATTAATGACTCTAGTAGATATATGTTTTTGAGATTTATAAAATTATTATTTTTGAAAATGCCACATACAACATGCAATGTATACACCAATACAAAGCAAAGACCAAGCAATACTTAAACAGTACTAGATAACAACCCCCTTACAAGGATAATGAATTGACTCTAGTAGATAGAAGTAGGGAGCTGTATTACTGATGCATACATTGCGTATTTAATATGCATACAATAAACAGAACAAATATCTAGAAATATAAAAGGTGTAATCAAAGTTAAAGGCATATCTTCTGAGGCTGGGAGAGTTTTGTTCCATCAGTAGGTTCTAGAACTCTCCATTCTTATCAGGTGCGCCCTGGATTTGATATCAATGTCATCTAGCAGTGTGAGAATCTCAATTCTCTGCAGCAGATCTGTCCGGGGGGAACAGTGATACTGAGAGGCAGAGTCATCCACATCAATACCTGCGCCAAATGGAAAACACAGATAGCGCACAATAAGCTCAATTAATGCAAAGTCAGTAAAGTGCTTCTCAACTACAGAAGGCAGCTGCAGCTTGATTTTAAATGTGTTCACCGAACTGAGCGTGCTGGTTACATGTTAGTTGATCCTTACCCTGCAGCTTTAAATGAAGTTCATTCAGCAGTCACTGAGATCTGTCAGGAACCTTAAATCCAAAAGCCACTGGTAGTCCGCTAGATGGGCCTGTTCTGCACGTTTAAAAGTTTGAAAATATCTTTCATTTCAGGCCACAACTCACAGAATCTCTCCAAAAATGTACCTCTGTTTATCATTTAGCATCTCACATCTGTGTGTGTCCTACGTCTGTCTCCTCTAGTGAGCACTGAGTAGCATTAGCCGTCAGCGTGCCATTTAGATCCACTAAGAGTTCTTGTTTTTGCTCAGATTGTTGTTATAAGGGTCTGAAAACTCATGGAAAGAGCCTCAAGGAGCAGTCAACAGAGGTGACGTGTTGCCGCTGGAAACAGAGGTCGTTGTGTTGCAGTACAGAAAGTGTAGCTTAGTGTTATCTAAAATATTCATTTAAACTAATTTATTTAATGTGTCATGGCTGAATATTAAGATGTAGATGAGGTCTTTGAACTGGACGGCCGCCCGTCTTTATTCGAGGAGGGTGACTGGACCAATTTCAGAAATTGTTGTTTCCATTACTCACTTAGACACAAAAACATGGGAAAATGGGGTTTAGGTGGAAAAATACCAAAATCCCTCTTTAACAACTTTGCCGCAAAAATGTTACTGAAGTGATAAGATGCTATCGTTGCAGCCTGTCCTGAGGTGTTGGACCCGGTTAAAGTTTCAAACAAGACAATAATCCTCAATGCAGTCTGAACGAAAATTCAATTTTTTTTTACTTAGGGCTTTTTGCCATATTATTTGTTTTGAACTAATTTAGCTAGCTAGCTGTCATTAGCTTCCAATAGTACATTAATGAAACTACTTTAACTGTGGGCCAAGAAGAACTGGAGAGCTCCAGAGGAGAGCGTTGGTGGACCAGACTGAAACATATAAATACATCAACATAGTTCTTCACATCCGAAGACTGTATATTAGAAATGAACGTAGTCTTCGTGACGTCACCCATTGGTTTGTGGACTGCCGTTTTAAAGCCTTGAGTTTGACATTTTGTTCGTTGTCATCTGGTTTTTGTTATTCAACCAGTGAACAGGAAGTGACCATATTTGGACTGAGGAGGAATGACGTAGACGTAGAGACATCGTATACATCTCTGGTAGAGAGCTGTCAATCACAGTTGCCCCGCCCCAAAGCATTCCCTGCTTTATGGTCTATCTGACTCTAAATGGTCCATAATTTACTAAATGAACACCATGCTGTATTGAAGAAGACTTGAAACTAGAGATTGAGACCATAAACTCATGTTTACAATGTTTACTGAGGGAATAAATCAAGAGAGAAGTAGAGTAATTTTCTCATAGACTTCTATACATCCAGAGGAGTCGCCCCCTGATGGACATTAGAGAGAATGCAGCTTTAAGACACTCCCACATTGGTTTCACTTTTCAGAACCAGAGGTTGCTACTAGCAGAGGTTGGTTTTCACTGCTCATCTTGACACACACTTCAGAAGATTTGCCTTTATTTGACAATTTGGCAGCTGGCGTTAAAAGTGAGAAATGTTTTGAGTTAAATTTTTAAACTTTGTTTTACCACATACATTACATGTATAAAGTTCAGATGTAGCTAAGCCTAACCTACAAGCACAACCAAATAAATCACATGAAAACCATCTGTAATGTCTACAGAGAAGACAGAAGACAGAAGGCTGAGCTGGTAGGGTCAGCTGGAGATAGAAGGTTGAACCGAGCAAGGGCCTCCTACCCATGGCAGGACAGTGGGCCCTTTCCCCTCCATTGGTTGGGAGACACCAGCAGGGAAAAGGTGCAGCACTTAGAATGACCTGAAAACTCTGTATTTAAATCAAATTCACACTGATCAATAACATTTTTGAGCAGGCTCAAAATAGATCTGAAAAGATAAGATGTTGTGCTGTTTTTACCCTGTTGACACATCATATCTGCTGTAAAATGGCCAAAATCTGAACTGGATCACTTTTCTCAGGCAGTGTAAACGCTTCCTAGCTTGGCTAAAGTCAGAGGTGATCTGGCAACACAGTTATGACAAAACCCTGCAAAGAAACAAGCAAGCAAATAAATCAGATTAGGATTGACGCTGTTATGAGCAACCCACTGTGTTTGCAAAGGAAGAGGATGCTTGATTCAGTGATTCAGATTGGAAATGGGTCTCAGCAAGCAACGGAGCAATACTGCATGACACAATTACTGACCTCATCCCAGTGCACTGCACACATATTATCCACTAATAACAGCGCGTGACAAATTGCACATTAAATAGAGTTTACTGCGAGGGATGGCCTGGGGTTACTAACAGAGATGTCAGAAGCTCCAGGAGTTTTAAATACACCGACTTGATGAAACAGTGAGCAGATGCCAAACCTGTCAATCTTCCACTCTAGAGGTCAGGTTTGGCAACAGTGTTTACTTTCTAAAATCAGGAGAGACACGACATGGTCCATCAGGCCGAACAAACACGCTGAGCTCTGGGAACTTGAGGGGAGAGCGACGAGGCCGTGCTGTTGTGAACATTCAATATTATAGATTCACTCATTTAGCATGCAGATATTATTACTGCTCTGTGAAACAGAGACACTCCAACACGGCTGCTGTAAAGAGACTAACAGCTGGTGATCGAATTTGATAGCAAAGACCTTTTTCACCGACGACATTTAGACTTAAATATAGGAAAGAGCACAGGTGAAATTGATAACGTTAACGATGGCTCAGTCCCATTTAGATATTCCAGTGAGCCAGCATTCAGGATTCTTTAGTGTATAATGACCTGAAAATGAGAATTGTTGTGTGTTTGTTTTCCTTAGAATGAGCCGTTTATATCTAATCCAGCCGCCATGTTTCTATAGAAAGCCGGAAGGGACAAACCAACCTACTTCGGCTTCCCGATCGGTTGGAAAACACAGGGGGGGGGGCTGCAGCATTTATTTCTCCACAAAGTGCTACTTTAACTGTACGTTCACTTCCTTCTGGCCCCGTTGACACTTCTCCTAAAACACTCAGGAAGTTTCAACTGGTTGCAAACTGCAACCTCACCTCTAGATGACGCCAAATCCTACACACTGGCCCTTTAACCGTTACATCAGGTTTGTCAATAATTCAGCCATTTCCTAACATTTATTCATTGGCCTGCTCTGTGTGTGACCCTTGTAATGTATAACAGTTGTATGTGTCTGCTTGTGTTGTTTATGATTATTGTAACAATGTCTGTGCTGCCCTCTTAGCCAGGAGCCCGTTTCATAAAGCACGCCAAGGAAAGTGGGGCTTAAGTCCAAAACCTGACTTGAATAAACATAACAAATCCAGAAAGGTCAGTTCAAGTTCACACAATCAGACTAATTGTAGTCAAGATACTTGAATGTGCGTTCCAACACCCACACTACCATACTATTTAGTATGCCATAAAAAAAATGTAGATGTCTCAATACATAGTGTGTCAAATGCCGTATGCCAAAAGAACCAGGATGTCCTACTGCATCCGATCACATTGTGTATAGAATGGAAGCCCCCATGCTTTACTGGCTTTTCTGACCCACAATCCTCTGTGCAGCGGATATATATGAGTGAGAGGGTCAAAGTTCAAGGTACAATGTTATGAGGAAGTGTCCCAATTGAACGCATACTGCATGCAACTGTACAGGTGGCTGCAGTATGGACTAAAAGTAAAAAGAAAAAGAATGCACAGTGTGAGTGTGCATCCTATCCCAAACAGCCTGAGAGCAGCAGTCCACTTCAGATGATGTGGAACACTGTGATTGGCTTATAGAAATCTAATCAAATAAACGTGGGCATTTGGGTGGAGTCAGATGACAGTAATCATAGATTAAAATGTAATAAAATATTTTGTTGTATGTATACCTGATCATCCTCGCCCCTTCACTCACCTGCTCCTCATTCTCCTGATTAGTCAGCAGTATAAATACCAAACCATTTATTTCGGAGCTGCTACGAGTAAGACTGAGTAAATGTATTTTATGACATTTCTCAGAGAAGCTTGCAGAGTCATCACATCACCTGCAACAACAAACGTTCTCAAAATTGATGTTTTCTTACCCTTGAAGAGTAGACAGGAGTGACTCATCACTAATAATGTCCTTTTATTTGTCACAGCTGACATTATTATGTGGACTATTCCACTTGGAAAACATTTTTATACAATTTTGTTCATGTTGCACAATGTGAATAAATCCATTCAAATAATTATATTTCAAAAGATACGCTTAAAACCCAATCTGACCCCTGTCTGTCATCTTGACCTGACGACTGGAAAATAAGATAAAAAAAAAAAAAACAAGTAAGATTGACATCAAGGTATGATGTCATGTTCCAAACAAACAGTCTGGAATTTGGATTAAAGACCAACATCTTTCAGGAAGCCGCACAAATGTCCAAAACACTTCCTAATGCTGGAAAGAAAAGAAAGAAAGACAAGTTATCCAACAAGGATGCCATTTCAGTAAATATGGTGCATGGATACATGAGTACAGAAACATAAGGCATGCAGATGCTTTCATACAGGTCATGAGGGCTCCCTGGATGGTTTATGAGTATCCTTGAAAGAGGAATCTCCTCCCAGTCTAGCATGTTAGTGTTAAAGAGCGGGATGTGTTGACCACTAAGCTCTCTGTGAGGTACTGTCGTAATTTGAAAGATGGCCACTAGATGGCACCAGTGAATTTAGCTGGTCAGAAGCCAAGCTCCAGCTCCTCTCCATGTTGGTGTCAAAATGCAGCAGCATATTTGGACCCCAAGGGTTGCTGGTTCAATTCCCTGGAACAAAATGAAACTTCATGTTTTCAACCAGGTTGAGTTACAGTTCACTGACGTGGTAGTTTGTTCCTATAAGCAAAGCATATGTGAGATCTTAATAGTGTGCTGTTATATCTGTTATTTCAAGTGATGTAAACAAACCTTCAAACTAAGTTAAAACGTTCTAATTTTATGAATATTAGAAATGAAATGACCTTTCAATAATGTGAATCAATTTCTGAATAGGTGGTACATATATTTTTTCCCAATGAATGTACCATGTCCCTGCAATATAAAAATGAAGTTATTAAAATGCTTAAGCAGTATCTTGATAGAATATGTGATGAAACTACATGCTGTTTATAGGCTAATGTTTGTATTAGGGACTGAAAACAAGCTCAATAAAATGTTGTCTATCCACAAAAATCCATGAACCTGTGTGTCCTCGAACCCGTAATATACATTAGAGTCTACTGCTGCTTTTACACTTTGAGTAGTACCTAAGCAATAACTCCAATCTGAGTCATCCATACAGGAAACTAAAGCAGCCTGTCGTCAGCCCAAAAGGAAATCCTGGCTAATCTCATGTCTGTATCACATTTTAACAGGAATCAAAGTACAGTACAATGAAAGCACCCAACAATACCATGTATTTTACCCTTGATGAAATAAGAATTTTTAATAGTATATGATATGAAGATATTTGGGGTGTAAATTACAGGAAAATCATAATTTGGACAAAACAAAAAGATTGTGAGTGCCAAGGACTTGCCAAGGAATTCTTGAGGACTATTCTTCTTCATTTGAGGTAGAACTGCAAAGGTTCTGGAAAGTTTATGATGCATACATAAAAGCTCAAGGATTGGGAAACAAAACAACAGTTACATACCTAAAAAGGCAACAAGAAATTACTTTAACTTTTTTGAGATATTAAACATTTCCCTCATTTATTTTTTACCTTCTACAACAAAACAGTAATATGGGTTTATATATATTTACACACGATATACAATAAATATTTAAAAATGTAAAGTTGCACAGTGCCTGTTAGATACATAATACATACTTAACTTCCCTGAGAAAATGTACGAAGGATTTTTTTATGTTATGGTGTATTTTATGGAGTACCATGCAGTAAAACTATGAGTATAACATGCATTTTATTTAATTGTGATAGATAACAAATGTCATGCTGTACGTGGAATCATTTTGAGCCAATAGGAGATGAGTGCGGTGCCATACGTCAGACGTAAGGGGCGTTCCAGAGGCGCGTCTTCTCCTCAGTAGTAAGCGGAGTTGACTGTAGCGCTCGCGCTCCATTGAAAGTGGCTCCCCGCTTCGGTGACAGTACAGGAGGACAAGTGGGCGGACCGGCCAGACCAAACTTCACAGAAAACAATAGCAGCCCCTCCGCTCGCCGCCAGATAACTGTTATTATTCATCCGCGGTGATATTTCTGAAGACAGCTCACTGTGTCCGCGAACAGACGCGCCAGGGAATGCGGCGGCGGCTCGCCCGGCGAAAGGAATAACGTTAGCAGGAAAGCGGCGAGAAAGGTGAGGTGAAGGCATTTTTTTTAATTTTATTTTTGGGAAGAAGAGAATTGGGAGAACAGTGACAAGCGAGCAGACTCAGCCACAGGTTGGCCCCACGTTAGCTGTCGTGGCAGAAGATATCAAAGTGCAGGCGGGTCATGCGGATTTCTCCGGTCGCTGTTCGGAGCGCCGCGTCGCAGCAATAAACCGAAGGGGCACGAGAGAAGAAGCAGAACACAGAAGAACCAGACCGCTCCTCCGCCGCGCCTCCTGTCCGCCTGAGCGGGGCTCCTAGTCGGAGAGAAGAGCCACCATGTCCCGGAGAAAGCAGAGCAAACCCCGGCAGATAAAGCGTAAGAATGAAACGAGCTCACTGCTTAATGTTGTGTTTGTGTTTGTTGTTGTTGTTGTTGTTGTTGTTGTTGTTGTTGTTGGGAGTAGTTGCAGTGTGTGGAGAGCCACGCGCGCTCTGGGAAGAAGCCGCATGCTGTGTGCGGCGCTTCGGTTGAACTGTAAAGTTAATAAGTAGTACGGGACGCCGCTGTAACGCGGGGCTGTGCCGACAGTAGTTTTATGACACCGTTTTTATGTGTTACACCGCAACATAAATTAGACCCACAGAGGAGACCGTTGCTCGTTTGATAACATCAGCAAATTGAACCTTAAAGTGCAAGTTCAATTGAGTTCACGTCATCCAGCGTTGTGTCCGCGTGACGTCGCCGACACCTTGAGCCAAAGCGTTGCTCTGAGTTGTTTAAGCGCCGCTTTGGCAGCTCCGCTATCTGGACCGCGCGAGAATATACATCTACCAAAAGTTCTCATTTATTAGCCTGTGAGAATGCTTTGTCCACCGGCAGCTAAAACTGTAGCTGTGGCTTCCTGTTTAATTCTGTTGTGGAAACGTCAGTGTGCTCTGAAAAAGCCGATGTGAACAGAGATAAAGCAGCGATCCGATGTGAGCCCAGATAAAGATTAAAATTGGATCTTTTTTTATTTGTTTTCTGTCTGAGGCAGCGGCGAGGCCGCCGTTGCATTTCCCCCCTGGCTTTTCACTTCTCTTTTCCCAGAGATGGGGCGTCAGATAGGCCGCCTGGCTGATCTCTCCTGCTGATAGCAGCTTACAATTGGATCTTTTTTTTTTTTTTTTTTTTTTTTTTTTTTTCCAATCTATCCCTTTAACTCAATAATGCATCTTGGGGCCGCTTGAAAGGCCCTTTTCTGGCTCTGGCTCTCGGCTGCTCTCCGTGCTTGACGAGCTCTTCCTGTTCATAAAACGTGTGAAGGTTTATCGCTGATATTCAAAGTAGATATAAAAAGCACGTTAATGATGTTGTGATTAACCCCTCCTTTTGCCTGTTGCACTCTGAGCTGAGAAACAGTTTAATGTCATTGTAGCCTTCTGGAGATGAAAGATTAAATACACAAATGTGCATGTATCTGTTTGGACGCTCCAGCTGGAATGGAAACATGACATCAGCAGGGACAGTTTGTTTGGTGAGTTATCACATTGAGCAAATACTAATATCTCGTCATCTGCGATTGTGTCCCTCTGTTCCCAGAACATGTGGAGGTTGTGAGGTAGCACCTTGCATAAATACAGTTATAGATGATATTAATGAGTGGACAATTCTAAACCAACTAAGTATCCTGGCTCTGGTGTATTTTCTGTTAGATTTTTAGAAAAACGTCCAAACAAATGTTCCACGATCTAATGCAAAGCTCACTTTGTGAAGAGCAAGAGGTTGAAGGGAGCAAGAGGATCACGTCTCTAGGTTGCCTTCACGATACTGTGCAACCTGCAAACTAGGGCTGAACAACAACTTGTCTCAGGAAGCTGTAGGAGTTCTGAATCAGAGGATTGTGCCGGCTACTGTGCTAGTTAAGGTTAACTCCATGAGTTGGTCAAACTACACAATGGAAGTCTTAGTAGTTGTCTGGTTAATATGCTCCTCACTATGTCGGTTTCTGCAATTCTATCGCTCAACCAAAGACGGTTTAATTGGAGAAGCTGCTGCTAGCATTTTCGTAGGCCAACCCGGAAGTTAGCATCGCACTGGTGCCCTCGACAGAAAGCCAATGGGATTTTTTTTTTTTTCATTGAAATTATGGCAGAAAATAATCTCTGGGGCAAACAAACCTTTATAATACTTACACGTTTTTTTTCCTCAATATAATCTTCACAAATGAACACTACTTTTATGATTTCTGAGGCGTGAATGCAATCAGCGGGAGTAAAAAGCTAACGAACTCCCCTGCGGTCACATGACCTCACGTCTCCACCACTAAGCTAAAGGAGGAATAGTGTTCTAGTGAGGACGCTTAGTCGTCTCATTTAGACTCTTGGTAGCAAATGACTTGTTTAAGACACGTAAAAGCTTCACAATTTTCAATTAGGGTATTTTTACTGACGTGTTTTATGTCTTAGAACAAAACATTCAAAACTCTTCCGCGAACTACAGAAGTGCAAAGATGCTGACTCATGTGTTCAGTAGCTTTAGCAAGCTAACCTGGACCAAGAAAAGTGATGTTGCTGGTTGCTCTCTGCAGATGACAATGAGGTCTTATTATGGCACTGAACTCATAGACGCTGTCTATTAGCGATCGAGCTATATCCGCTGGGTTGCCATTAAGGATTTCTCTTGATGAGGTCCTCTGGTGTGCAAGTAGTCCATATAGTCTGTCACTTTCTGTTTTTTCATATGTTTCCATAGAGAGGCCTATCAGCTGTGAACTCCCAGCAGGCACCTACAGTAGAGCCAGCAGCGAGGCCTGGAGATGTATCCCAGACCCCGAGGCTGATAAACCCAGGCTAGACTTGGTGTGTATGAAAGAGAGAGCGCGAGAGAGAGAGGGAGAGAGAGAGAGAGAGAGAGAGTGTGTGCGCGCGTGTGTGCGTGCGCGTGCGTGTGTGTGTGCGTGCGTGTGTGTGTGTGTGTGTGCGTGTGTGTGTGTGTGTGTGTGTGTGTGTGTGTGTGTGTGTACATGTCTCAGGGGTGTTATGGCCGTCTTTATCAGTGCTTCTGGTCCACTATGCTTCCCTGTGCACTAGGCCCCTGCTGCGGTTGAGGCCAGCCAGGCTCTCAGCCCTGTGACTCTCTTGTGATTTGGCAGACATTTTGATAGGAAAGAGTGAGGAGCGATAAGGACTTTGTTCGGCCGGTGTGTGTGTGTGTGTGTGTGCGTGCGTGTACGTGTGCGTGTGCGTGTGTGCGTGTGTGTGTGTGTGTGTGGGGGGTGTGGGGGGGTTCAGCAGCGGTGGGGGCTGCTGGTGCTACCACTACTACTACCGATGCAGTGTGTCCACCATGTTGTTTGGAGCATGCTGCTTGTTGTCACTGATATGACAAATTCCAGTCAGGTCACAGTGTTGAGTTTCATCATCAGCAGTACTAACTGCTTCCTTTCTAAAAGAGTTTCATGGCATTCATTGAGGTGGTTTTATTGTGTACAATTACACTGATGTAGCTAAACCAGATGATGGCTGTGTAGTTGTTGTAATTAGTTGCTGACACTTGCTGTAATGAAGTCTGTGTTGGTGTTAATCTCCCGTAAATGCAAACTCAACTCGTCCGGCAGCAGATTCACAGTTCTTCCACTACATCGACCTCTGGAAGGCATTTACTGTGAAGCGGGTGCAAGGAGTTTTGAACACCGCCTGAAAGATGAGAATGTGGATGTTTTTTTTTTTTTTTAGCAATGTTGCGTTGATTTGAGACCTTGTTGCGTTTGAATATGTGCCCCCTAAAGTTTGGGTGTGAGCCCATAAGATTAGAAATGGACTGGCATCTCCTTATTTAATGAAGCCTGGACAGACCGTAACATGACAAGGGAGGAGTAGAAGAAAGAGTGGCTGCCACTTAAAACAATATAAATATTTGATTTGCGATGATCTGAGCAAATTCAGAATTCAAGTGCATAAAGGCCGCGCCTAGCTTTTTCCCCGTTGGGTGGCCATTGATCTGCTGACCGGCAGAAGAGAGAAGTAATCTGAGGAAGTACTTCTGATTCGTCAACATAGATCAGGGTATTAAAACTCCTTTTTAGTTGACATCCAGCCCAACGTGACCTCAGTAACCTGAGTGCCTGATAACGCATGTATAACAACAACTCCAAATGTTTCCCTGTTCTTTTAGAGCAAAAAAAAATACAAGTACATTCAGAGAACGCTCACAATTTAGGAACTATCCATTTCCAAAACGGATGATGAACTCCACTAAAAACAGACTGCTGTTTCCTCGAAGCCTCCCAACGATTCATTTATCTTCTCTGTTCTCAGTCGTCCTTGCAAGTTCTTGTATCCCGATGAGTCCGATTGTGGCAGCAAACTATATTCCTGCCGTGAACACACCGAGCGCGCTGGCTTCTTTTTTTACCTCCGTGCAGAAATTGGAACTGGTCCTCACTCTGTGTCAACTCATCTCCTTTTTGACAAAGACGTTTGACTTAGACGTTTTCCGCCGGAAGGCTCCTGCATGAAGAGTAGCCTTCAGGTCACAGTGTTGTGCCCCGTAGTCTGTCGCCAGCAGGTGGGGTCTATGACAGCGTATCCAGCAAAGGGCCTTCCAGTCTCATTAGGACAGCACCACCTCCAGTGGACTAATGGCAGCGTCAACCAATGAACAACTTCGCTGCAATTTTCACACTTTGCAAAGTCATCCTGTGGGCCACATCGGACCCTTTGGGGGGGGGCCGGTTCTGGCCCTCGGGCCGTATGTTTGACATCCCTGTCATGGATAGGAAAATCAAAGACAGAGAAACAAGCAAAGGTCTTTGCAAACCTGAGTAGAGAAAGTGTGTTGCGGGCGACCGCTCTTTCCAACGAACCCCTCCCCCCTTTTCATCTGAAGTGACTTGTTGCTGTCGCTGAGTGAGGTGAAGGAAAAGAGCAGGGATAGTTTCACAATGTATTTAAATGCTTAAGCTGTGTGGATTGCCTTTTTGAAGTCCTTACACAAGTCACGTTCAAGTGAATGACAACTAATAACATGTTCGCTCTCAGTCACTTGAACTTGATTTTTCTTTTTTGGGGAGAAAGTGATATCCCTATGATAAAGTGAAGGCTACATCTGTAACCTCCAGTTCATCACCAAGGCAGACAGGTGATAAGGGCTGGCTGTTTACCGCAGTGGGTCTGTACCACCGAGGATCAGGAACTGTCAAATGCTGAAGGATGGCATCGAACATGCCGTCAAAATTGTAATGTTGTGGACTCCTTCTTCGCTCTGAAAGTTAATGATTCCCACTACAATTTTGGCAAATTTTAGACCATTTCATTTAAAGGTAAAGTTCTTGGACAGTTCGCAAGAATCGTTTTGATACCACTCCAAGCCCAGGTACCGTCACACACACACACACACACACACACACACACACACACAGCGATGACAGTAAGACACCACAGCATGGCTATCTTGTTCAATGCCCCCCCCCCTAGCAACAATGGATTGGGTCCAGGGCTTTCTGTGGGCCCATAGTTGAAGAGGAGAAGTGGGTGTTACTGTAGCAGATAGATATTTGTCTGTGTCTCTTTGTGCGTCATCCTCCCCAATGGTTGGCGATCTTTCAGCCTGATAAGGCTCCCCTCCTCGATGGGGAGATAGGAGGCGGGCAGGCGGCCCACTGAGGCTGGATCCCTGGGCTTATATTTTGGCGGTTGAGATGGGAGACGTGATAAAACTTGGCGGCGATCGCTGCTGCTGATATTGCAGAAAGCGCAGGAGAGAGAGGGAGGGAGAGAGGGAGGTTGGGCAGATGGAAGGAGAGATTGGGAGATGGAGGGCACGTTGTAATTACATCTGGCTGTTGCATGCCATTTTCCCAGCGTTGTTGCGCTGTTGTCGGTGGTTTTGTTTGCGATTGGCTGGGGGAGGATCTCCGAATAATTAAAAGAAGAGACGAGCAGGGGGAGAGAGAAAAGTGTGGCGATAAGAGGGAGGAGAAGAGGAGTGGAGGTAGACGGAGGGAACGAGAGTGGGGAAAAGTGTGTGGAATACATAGCTGCTGGATGAATGGGTTGTGGTGTGTTTTTAATGGCAGCACAGCCAGCTCTGCCGCTCCCCCCCACCCCCCCAACCCCTCCTTCCCCCTCTGTGAGAGATGTTTGGGGCTGATAAGGAGGCCTGCTGATGGTAGATGGATAACACCCTGCAGATCCACACGACAGATTGTGTGTGTGTGTGTGTGTGTGTGTGGGGGGGAGGGAGGGGGGTTGCCTAGTTCCTATGACATCAGTGCTAGAGCTCAGAGGTCAGCATGAATAATACACCGCCTCCCACGGCTTAAAGCGAACCGGGACGCCTGCAGAGGCCAGACAAGGAAATCACCACTCTGACCTCCACCTTTCCTTCTACTTCTTCTTTTTTTTTTTTTTCCCTCTCAGTAAACACTGGTGGAACTTCTTCATAGCTTCTAGAAGAGGTGCTTTCTGAAATGACTTCAGATAGGTGCCAGTTGAATGTTGCCGCTGAAAGGAATGCTTTTTATCAGCAGTCTGACAAGGTTCAGGTCACGTGATTGTTATATGGACACACAATTGAGAGATTAATTCATTCTTTGTGAGCCAAAGTGACATAAAACACACAAGCATGTCTAAATTCCGAGCACACACCCACACACCCCCCAGAAGACTTATGCAGCGCCTTGGTGGCTTTCCCTTATGTGTGTGCGTGTGTTTTTTTTTCTGCTTCTTTGTTCTGCTTTTAGCTTGATGTGAACTTTTGATAAGCCGCGGGGCCTGATCTCTGGTGCAGATAGAGATCGGCAGGCGTGATTAGAGTTGTTATCAGGTTGGAGCAGGCAGGAGCCGAGGCTCCGCCGCAATAACAACAGGCCCAGGCAGGAGCAGCCGGGGTCCGGACCCTGGCAATCAGTTCCAGCCCTAATGGGATTAATGTTGTTGTATAATTAGATGATAGGTGTGAATGCATTTCTTTTCTCCCTCAATCTTTTCTCACTCATTCAACCCCCCACCCCTTTCCTTTTCTTTTTTTTCCCTCCCCTCTGTCTCTCCCTTCTCTCTCCTCCCTAACAAGCATTGTCATTGATTAATTTAATTAAAATTAATACCACGTATTACTCATTCCAGATTCCATGTAAGATAGCGCAGACATGTTGGGAAATTTTGGCGTTCATTGATGATTATCTCCAGGGGGGGGGGGATTTTTTTTTCTTCTTCTTTCTTTTAAACAGTCTTTTCCGTTAAAGAGCGTAAAAAGTTGAAGAGCGAACCGTCTGCGGGGGGAAGAGGAAAGTAACAGCATCAGCAGGATGACTCGCAGTGGGGTGATTCTACTGGCAGATATTAAAATGACTAGATGGTGACTGATTGGGTGTCGGACACCGACAATTCTCATGCTCATGGTTTTGTGTGAGCGTTGCGTATGAATTTAGTCGCACAGCCACATATGCATGCACACGTAGCCTCTGCACGGGGTGGAGGACTTTAAAAATCCGTATAAATGAGTGTGCTGTTAGTTCCTTTTAAAGGTTGAAGAAGTTAAAAATCTACTTTTTACAATGCAGCTTTTTCATGTGAATTATTCTGCTCTTTTAACATTTGTTTGGCTCATAAAAGACCTTGTGGATTTGTTTCCTCTCCGGAGGTTTTTAGCTCCCTTGCTAAATGTTTGCACTGTGCCCATGTGTGCACCGTTGAAGGAGTGTGTGTGTGTGTGTGTGTGTGTGTGTGTGTGTGTGTGTGTGTGTGTGTGTGTGTGTGTGTGTGTGTGTGTGTGTGTGTGTGTGTGTGTGAGTGAGAGAGAGTGTGCATGGTCAGATACAGCAAAGGGGGAAGTTGGCAGGGTTATAGAGGAAACACCATTTGTGTTCGGTGTGTGGATGAGTTATTACCCCTTCCTGCTATTTACCCAGGGGACGGCCTCCTGGTGAATTATGGCTCCCCAACTCGGTGCCGTTGTAAAACGGCGTCACCCTTGACCCTCGGCGCCGACGACTCCGTAGTGGAGGGGAGGAGAGAAAACATCAGCCCGGCCAACAGTAGCGTAATCCACGTCCAAACTGTTTGCTCGAGCAGTAATTACCACTCTGCCAGCTTTTCCCAGGGAGCTTTGCGAGGGCTTAACTCACGGTTGACGTGCTCCCTGTTTGAGATGGTGGATGTTTAACAGTAACCAAAAGATCCTAGCCTCCGTACATGAAAACACAGGGACACATGGTGGTCATCATGCAAGCTTTTCATCCACATTGGTCGGATGAGTTATGGATGTAGATATGTATAAATACTGGAGATGCACCGATTGATCGGCTGCCGATCCAAACCGGACGTTTTTCAGCTGATAGGCCGTGACCTGTGTCTTTTTTTTTTTAAATTGTATGACTGTACTCTTTTATGTTGCCTTTTGTGTATTCTGCCGGTTCTGTCTGTAACAGTAACCGCTGTGCAGATAGAAGCTGTCGTACATGAATGAGCCAACCTCTGTGAGGGAAACCGTTTGGTGTAGTGTGAAGAGAGCCCAGACCTGTGAGAGGTCCCACCTTCATGTCTCACGTCACCCTTTGCTCTGTAAGACAGACCTGTATTGAGCCCATGTAAATCCACTACTGCAGACCTGTACAACCTGAACTGACAACGAATACATATGTCGGGTGCTGATAGTTTCAAGGCCCCTTGTCCTTCCTGAGAAGCTTTTGTTTAACTGTTATTTCCTGTAACTCTGTATATAATCCTCCTCTGGTCAGAGAGAATCCTACAGCTTTGTTGTGAACTTCTGTCTCCACTGTGCAGTGAATAAAACGCATCTGAACCAGCCACACATGTGGACCTGAAATAATTTTTTTTTTTGCAGGCCACATTTACGCACATGTGCTAAATGATAGTTTTACATCGACACACAGCAGCAGACTGTAACGTCACAGCCACACACATGATGAGTCATCGCTGTGGAAGTCCTTCAGCGTGAGTGAAGAAGGCATAAAGCTCCCAATTTATCCCAACAAAGTAAGCAAAGTAAGACACAATACTACTACCAACAACAACTTATCATTATTATTATCAACATCATCTTTGCCATTATTATTATCATCATCATTGTCATTATAACTATTATGATTATTATTATTATTAAATCATCATTGCCATTATTATCATCATCATTATTATCATTATAACTATTACTATCATTATTATTATTATTACCATCATCATTGCCATTATTATCATTATTATTATCATTATAACTATCATTATCATTATCATCATTTATCATTATCATCATTATCATTATAGCTATTACTATCATTATTATTATTATTATTATCAGAACTATTATTATCACCATCATCATTGCCATTATTATTATTATCATTATTATTATCAATATAATTATTATTATTATAATAATAATAATAATAATAATTATTATTATCACCATCATTATTATCATTATCATTATAACTATTATGATTATTATCGTCATCATCATTATTAATATCATTATAATCATTATTATAATTTTAACTATTATTATTAACATCATCATCATCATTATCATCATCATTATTATTAGTATCATTATTATCATCAGTATCATAATTACAATTATTATCATTATTATTGTCATTACTATCATTATTATTGTCATTATCGTTATGGTTATTATTATTATTTTCTATTGTAATTTAATGATATAAATGATAGGTAATGCGCAGCCAGGTGTCCCTCCCTCGCACAGTCCAGCTTATGATGGAGCGAACAGAGAACGTTACTGGAGGTCCCATTGACTTATTGACGTATTATGATGCATTCATGCTCTGCTCAGTAAAAATGGGTATTGGGCAAAGGAAAATTCTAACATTATCATGATGTGTTCAAATATAAAAATCAAAATAGGCAGGTCAGACTTTCAATAGAGATACATGAGGATGTCAAGAATATCTGAATCCCAGAATGTAAAGATCCCTTTATCAGTTATCTTGGGCTGTGCGCGTGTGTGTGTGTGTGTGTGTGTGTGTGTGTGTGTGTGTGTGTGTGTAGCTGCTGGTTGCAGGACTTGTTTTTGTGTGTGGTATAGCTGTGGGCCACGTGGCTCTGATCTCTGGTCAGAATGACTCTGGACACTCGAAGGACAGCGTGTGTGTGTGTGTGTGTGTGTGTGTGTGTGTGTGTGTGTGTGTGTGTGTGTGTGTGTGTGTGTGTGTGTGTGTGTGTGTGTGTGTGTGAGAGAGAGGTACACAGACAGTGTTATGACAAGCCCCCCCCCAGAGGCAGTGATAAGACAGACCATTTGCTCCTACTGTGCTGAGCGCTCTGTTCCAGGGTGTTAAGGCAACCTGGGCAAACAACACCGCCTGACCTGCTTTTACTGCCATACACACACACACACACACACACACACACACACACACACACACACACACACACACACATAACTGCTCCTGTACTGACCAACTGACAATAAATGCATCTGTAGCTTCAAGCTGGCGAGCTGGAATATCAAGTCAAATCAGACAAACGGTGAAGAGGGTTAGGGTCAAAGGTCACAGCAGCCTGAGAGGATGGAACCATCTCTCGACAGATCATAAAGTGCTTAATACACACACATTCTTTTGCTCTGACCTTTGGCCCTGTGTGCACCTGCTCTCTGTGGAGAAAAAAGCCCCATCACATCATATTGTCACTGCTGGGTGAAAAGCTGGTATCTGTTAGGATTTCATAATAAGTTGACTGTACGTGTCATAGTTTTGATTCATTGAAACTATGCAGAGCCCAACGCTAACTATTAAAGGTGGATGCCAGGCAGTCAAATCAGCTTTTGTTTGCCGAAGCTGATAATACGGTTGCTATTTTATATAATGAGTCATTAAGATATAGTGCAGTTATATGTCATCCTAATAATGAAATTGTGGCATAAAAGAATAAACGCTTCATTACAGCAGCCAGAGAAAATGGGTTGCAGCTTGTGTGTTATCTGCCTCCTATGTGTTAAGGTGCCCCCCCCCCACTGATGTTCTCTTCCTCACAGAGCTCTCACTATGAGTCCAGCAGCGCTCTGGTTCTCTCCCTCTTCTAGCGTTGGCTTCTCTGGACCGTTGAGCTGATTCCCATTGGGTTGGCTCGTGTGTTGCTCTAGTGACACCAACAGCAGCTGGTCTTTCAGAGACCACCTCCGGTCGCTCCTGATTCTGCTGAGACACCTGACTCCCCTCTCGCGTAAAGGGTTGCCACCACCGATGGCAACCAAGGGCCAAAAATGGGTTGCCCATTTTCACAAAATGGTTGCCAATGGCAACCTGGCAGCCCTTGCTTTAGAGCCAGGTAATGTTTTGTTCCTGTTATCTTTGAATTGCAACCTTTTCATGATTTCCTAAGGAGGTGTGCTCGGATAGGAAAGCCTTCAGGCCATTAAGCGACAAGGCCGGTGATGAAGACAACAGAATAATAAGGGAAGGGAGGGAGAAGAGGAGGGAGCAACTGCCCCCATAAAGCACAGCCAGGCACAGAAGAGGAGGAAGACCAAGCAGAGAAGGGACAGTGAGGGACAGAGGAAGCAGAGCAGGGCCAGAAGGAGGGAGAATAGGAGGCGATAAGGGCCGACTCAGTGTCCGAGACAATGCAAGTAGAAAGAGGAGAAGCTGGAGGAGCCTCCTGGGAGCCACCTTAACAGAGGAGGTCTAGACCGGCGGCTCCTCTCGCTGTCTGTCTGTCCACACACACACACACACACACACACACGCACACACACACACACACACACGCACACACCTGTGCAGGTGCTACACTCTGTGGTCTAATCAGCCTGTCTCCTCCTCTGTGTTGTGGAAATGCAACTTTTTTCCCGGAGTGATCAGAGGCCGTTGTTGTTGCAGTTCCCTCTGGCTGCCAACAGAGGATGATCAAAGTCATTAAGGAGTTGTTTTTCCCATTGGAAAATGGGGTTTTATGTATTACATTTAGGAATGTGAGGCCGCTCATGTTGGGCAGCGATGAGTAACGCAGCACTCTCTCTCTCTCTCTCTCCCTCCCTTCCTCCCTGTCTCTCAGTGTCTCTCCCCCTCTCCCGTCTCAGTGTGTACATTATGAGTCATGTGAGCCAGCAGTGCAGCAGTGATCCGGGCCTCTGGATTGCTTTGTGCTTGTGTAAACCGTGGTGCTCCGGCTCCCCGACTGATAAGTGAGCTGCCAATCAACTGGCTGTGTGTGTGTGTGTGTGCGCGCGTGTGTGTGCGTGTGTGTGTGTGTCCGGCCTTACACTATGCGACTGTGTGGTATGTGCCACAGGTGAGAAGACGTCACATTTGGAGCATTTGATATAAATCAGCTACTGTAAAAAGTAGATATAAATACACATGCATGTTATTATATGAGAGCTCTCAGCGCTGAAGATTATTATTACTATCTTAATTATAGCTCATAGTGTTCAGCACTGTGCTGCTGAACACTATATTGTCTTTACTTTGAATGTGACAAGGTGAAGGCATGCGGCCCAGTGGCCCCCGGCCTCCAAGAGATTAAGACGATCAACAGGATAGGGAAGAGTGTTTTTTTAAAGATGTTTCCCTTTTTTTGGACTTCAAAATACTGGCTAGTTTTCCCTCCTCAGGCCTCTAAAACCATTTGACATGAAACAATGTGAGAAGAGAATGTCGAGACGGGTGATCTGCGACATGAGGTTACGAGTTAACCCCTTTACTTTAAGCAGTCACGCATATTATTCTACCGATCGTTTCAGTTGTATCTAATTAATCACTAGGTCTATGCAATGTCAGGGAATTGTGGAAATGCACATTCAGATTCCACTGAGTCCTCCTGGGTTGCATAATTAAATGTCCAAAACTGTTCTATTCAGTTTACAAGGATGTAAAACAGGGAAAAGCTGCATTATTATCAAAGTACTTGCTGATTGCTTTTCAGAATAAAATCCTGCTGCAAAACAGAATGTGCACGATGTGGACAAATGAAAAAAAAGCTCCATGTTACTGTTGCGACAACACAGTGACTAGTATCAGTTATGAGAAGGCCACATCGAACTCCTCAGACGCTGCTTGTTTTCCATCCCGGGTTTCGGGGGAAAAAAGACGTTTGTGCAACATGTCGACACATTGTTTCATCTTCTCTCTAGATAGGGAGTCAGATAGGGCTCTAGTGTTCCACAGCATGTTACTAACTGCATGTAATCTCCCTGATTAATGAAGCCCTGTTGTAACATCATTTATTATGGGCGTGTGGCTCTAATATAACTTAACAGCCTGGAGAGACAGGAAGTCAGAGCGTAAACACCCCTCCAGAGTGTAGACGCAACAACAGAGCGACACAATGTCACGGCGGTATCGGGTCAAACAACGGAGCTGGGAAAGTTTGTTCAGATTTTTGGGCCGTACCATCACTCTGCCCCCCCCTCTCTTCCCCCCCCACCCCCACCTTCAGCTATTCTATCAACTCTTTCTTCTGCTTTTTAAATAATCTCCTCTTTGTGTTTTTATTTTTCCTTTACTCCCTCTATCTCTACCCTTCCACCTCCACTTCTCTATCACCCCTTCTTTCCGTCCCGCCCCCCCCCCCCTCCCCCCCTCTCTCTCTCCCTCTGTCTCCAGCCAGACCCCTAGCCTTGGCGAACCAGGTCTTGGCGGTATGATAATGTGGAAAGTTGAACTGGCCCCATTACAGCGAGGCTGATGGCAGGGCCGATAAGGCTGTTGATAATGGGTGCAGATAGCGCTGACACAGCGGTCCAATAGCCTAGCCCCTGCCCCTTCCTCACCCCCTCCCCCCCCCCCCCATTATCATTCCTGCCCACCGATGGGCTCCCAGAACGCTATCTCCTCTCCATTTCCACTCCTGCGACAGATAAGAATGGAAATACTGACTTCATAGCTGACTGATTAAAGTGTCTGCCTTTCTTGATAATACACAGATAAATTATGTTTTTTTTTCTTCCTCTTCTTCTCTCCCTCTCTCTCTATCTAGAAAAAGGGTGGGGCGCAGCAGAAAGAAGAAAAACCCTCTCCTCATTTCATTTCTCTTTTCTTTTGTGAAGCTTTTTTTTTTTGAAGGAGGAGGAGGAGGGAGATAAAGTGCAGAGAGAAGGGGGGTGGGGGGAGGAGAGGGTGGGGGGGGGGGGGATTGAGAGATTCTGTAGTGGTCATACGACTAGGAGAAGAGTATGGAGATGTGGAGTGTATTTTATTTGCAGATCCTGAAGGCAGTATAGATGTTAAAATAAAGAGCACAGAGCAGTAGCCTGAGTATAAAGAAAACTTGTATGGCTGGCTTTTCAGGTCATTATAAAGGCAACAAGAGTGGCTGGAGGGGGCGGGGGGGTGGGGGCATAGAGATGGAAAGATAAAGAGAGAAGGGGCAGACAGGCCTATTTGCAGCCCAGTGAACTCCCACTGCAGCTACAGCCGTTTCCAGGTTGACTCTTTTTTTTATTTTTTTTTATCACTGATCGCTCCAGTTTGATACCAGGAGAGATCCCTGATGGATATGCTCCCTGCATCCAAATCCTCTAACCCATTTGCTTTTTATCATCCCCCCAACACACACACACACACACACACAGACACACAGACACACAGACACACAGACACAGACACACACACACACACACACACACACACACACACACACACACACACACACACACACACCACCAAGCAACCTCTATCTCCCTCCCTCTCTTATCTTTAGCTCTCCAGCTCTCTGTCTGTCCAACTGAACTTCTGTCCTCCTCCTCCTCCTCCTCCTCCTCCTCTACAAGGAGAAATTCCCCATGTGCCCCATCCGCATGCATGAGCGTCTGCTGAGGGTTTCCAAGTTGTTAGACATATTGCACTGGATGAGGTTAAAGTAAATGGCAAATGAGGGTTCAGCGTTGATGTTTTTTTCACTTCGGGCAAGCGGGTCAGAGAATCTACTTGGTCAAAGTACATTTTTACGAGGCAAATTATTTTATTTATTAGTTGTTATCAAATAAGAACAAAGGCTTAGTTAATTGCTACGTTTGATTCTATTTAAGTAATGAGTAGAGATGAGCAGGAAGTGAGATGGCTCACTCCTTAGCTACTTCCACCGTCAAACATTTGTTTAATTCAAGCCCGATTGGGCAGTTGAGTCGCTAGGTTGGCTAGGTTGACTAGGTTGGCTAGGTTGACTAGGTTGACTAGGTTGGCTAGGTTGACTAGGTTGACTAGGTTGGCTAGGTTGACTAGGTTGACTAGGTTGGCTAGGTTGACTAGGTTGACTAGGTTGACTAGGTTGGCTAGGTTCAGACTAGGTTGGCTAGGTTGACTAGGTTGACTAGGTTGGCTAGGTTGACTAGGTTGGCTAGGTTCTAGGTTGCTAGGTTGCTAGGTTGACTAGGTTGGCTAGGTTGACTAGGTTGGCTAGGTTGACTAGGTTGGCTAGGTTGGCTAGGTTGACTAGGTTGGCTAGGTTGGCTAGGTTGACTAGGTGCAGGTGCAGGTTGGCTAGGTTGACTAGGTTGACTAGGTTGGCTAGGTTGGCTAGGTTGGCTAGGTTGACTAGGTTGACTAGGTTGACTAGGTTGGCTAGGTTGACTAGGTTGACTAGGTTGGCTAGGTTGACTAGGTTGGCTAGGTTGACTAGGTTGACTAGGTTGACTAGGTTGGCTAGGTTGACTAGGTTGACTAGGTTGGCTAGGTTGGCTAGGTTGACTAGGTTGGCTAGGTTGGCTAGGTTGACTAGGTTGGCTAGGTTGACTAGGTTGACTAGGTTGGCTAGGTTGACTAGGTTGGCTAGGTTGGCTAGGTTGGCTAGGTTGACTAGGTTGGCTAGGTTGGCTAGGTTGGCTAGGTTGACGTGACATTTTACTCGCCCCAAGACCGTTTTATAGCCGACATCATCTAAAAGATCCACAGAAGTGGCGTCTTTCCCCAACCAATCAGACGTGTAAGCAAGTTTTAATCTCTGAATTGCATCTGTCTCCAGCATCAGAAGCTCGTGTCCTGTTGGGTCTGAATCAACAGCAGGCTCAAGTTCTGCAGAATGCAAACAGGACCCGGCCGCTTCAGAAGCAACAGGTGTTTCAGTGTCACCAGTCACCGTGGTATCTGGTGATTAACCGAACACATCCATGGTTGCTCTGAGTAACGCAAACGGTTGCTAGATAATAAACACAGATTCAAATATATTGAAGGCTTTTACGAGGAAGCCTTCATGCTGCCGTCACTACGAGCAACCACCACGCATTCTGCTGAGAGTCACCAGTGAACACGGTCACTGGTTAAACCCAAACACCGGCTGTAAGCTATTGAAGGTGTTGACTACCACTGTAGCGTCCATTTTAAAGTGACTAAAGTCTTTGCTCTGAGTCTCTGTCAGGGTGTTTGATGCTCTCACATGACCACAGATAACAGAGTTGATCATCTGCTGACGTGTAGCTCATAATGTCTCTCTGTATATATCTGGACACGAGATGTTAGGCCACCTGCTATTAACGCCTTCTACTCATTCACCAGCAGCACACGGATCTAAAGGTCCATTTCTTTATGTTGCATTCTGGGTCTTTGGTGGTCAATGTCCTCACACAGCTTGACAAAGTCTGCCGTACAGACTGCGTGTTTACCCTAACATCTGTCTCATCCTCTGCTCACTGTGACATGGGCTTTTGCTGAGCCCCACAAATTCAGATTAGGTTTCCACCATATTGGGGGGGAAATGTTAACGCACAGGATTATTAGTGCACTACGTTGACACTATCAATAGGAAACTGTAACTGTAAAACTATCGGCTCATCAGTCAGTAATAGGGGTGAAGGAACTCATTGTTTTTTAAATAAAGTTAGGTCTCAATGAGGTCACAGACCCCTCACAGGGAGACCAGCACACTCCAACAAACTTTTGGATTTAACCCTGGCGTCTCTCATTCTGAACCAGAATCCAGTTCATTTCATTGTTTTCGATGCTCCCAAAAAGCACGGCAGTCGGATTACTCCGATTAACATTTCTTCAGCTGATTCCATCTGTTTATAATAAAAGCCCGTAAAAGGGATGCGAGCAGCAGGGCCGGGGACACGTGAACACAGACCAGCCGGGCTGCACTAGTGTTTCAATTAAAAGCAACAGCAGTGCGTTAAAAACATTAGAAGTCTCGTCAGCTTGTCATATAGCCGACCAGCGTCCGGTCAGCCAGTCATCCCTCCAGTGAGTCAGTCAGATGTTGTGTTCTCCAGCAGGGAGCAGCGGGACGGAACAACACGCTGTTTGTCCGGGCCACACTCGCTGACCTTGATAGATTAGACCCAGAGAGGCTTTTCAGTCTGACACAGAGCAATGATAAGTCTGTGTGTGAAATAGTTTTTCCTCTTCTCAGAAATACGGCTGCTGTGCGGACGAGGGCTAGATTGTGTGTGTTGTGTGTGTTGTGTGTGTGTGTGTGTGCGTTTGTGTCAGTCGGCTCCTACCAACCAATCTTCCTATCTGTGTCTGCTAATAAGCAACTCCCCTCCCACCTGACGAGATCACATATCTAAATATATTTTCTTTTTACAGCCCACAGTCTGACCGCTCGTATCTCTCTACCAGCACGCAGCATCATCGCTGCTGCCTTTTTGCACATCAACCAGTATGAGGATGTAGAAAATCAGCATTACGCTTGATTTGAAACCAAAACCTGACTTTACTTTTTAAGGGCAGTGCTCCTTTTTTTTTTTGTCCTGAGTGCACAAAGAAAAGGGAGTGGAAGGCTTAGACGGAGAGAGAGAAAGAAAGAAAGAAAGAAAAAAGAAGAAAAAAACGAAACTGTGATAAAAAGCCCAGATAAGAGAATGAGTGTGTTGTGTAGGAGTTGATATCAATGTTATCTATCTGTCTTTTTTTCCACTCTGCGAGCCCTTCTGTTGTTTTTTTTGCCCTTATCTTGCTGCACCAAAATGCCAGGAACAAAAAGGGGAGAAAGAAAGAAATTACCGTGCAGATTATTCATGGGCTTTGGCTGATAAAATGTTGATGCCAAAATTAGGACCAATACACAATGCACTTTTTTTTTGCTCTGCAAGTGTTTTTTGTAATGATATTTGTGTTTTTTTTCTGTGTGTATGGAAAGGTTTTTGCATTGTGTGGAAGCGGTGCATTGATAATTTCTTGCCGTTGCTTGCTATTAGCAGATTAGACCTCATTTAACTCTTTATGCCCTCCCTGACACCAATTCATTACATGCACACCCTCTGTCTCTATACACACACACACACACACACACACACACACGTACACACACACACACACACACGTTCTGGTGGGCCCAGATAAGCTCAGTCCTCAATCTGTCGCTAATAGAGAGGCACCAACCGGCAGCAGACAGGTTTGAGTTTCCACGCTGACAGGGCCCAAACGTCGCCGTCGACAACGCCGGCAGGAACGGCCCGCCGTGATTGGCTGCTTTGTGCCACAGAGCCGCCCGATGCCGTCCCAACAGAAGACACGAAGACAGGCGGGTCAGCAGCTTGACCCCACTTTACATCTGAATCCCTAATTGCTCCTGTGCTAAATACAATAGCTCTGTATTCCCTGCTGACTGACACTGTGTGTGTGTGTGTGTGTGTGTGTGTGTGTGTGTGAGTGAGTGTGAGAGAGATCCACACTCATGGGTACAGTGTTTGGTATATTTTAGCATAGTAGTCCCTATTGCTTCCATAACAGCTTTCATTAACTCAGACCTAGACCAATATTTTAATGTTGGAAGGACACCTGACCTGTCGGACTAAAAGCCGTTTCACACCGAGCACGGATTTTTGTTTGAAAAATTTGCACGGAAATTTCTAAAAAGAGATTACAAAAATATTCATACAGATCTCGGCTTCAGCGGATTTCCGCACGTGGAAATATATGTTTGACCAATAAAATCGTCGGTTCTAAGTGGTGTCTTTAAAAAACTGTCGCTGTCATTCTGCATAATAATTAGTCATGTGATTCTGTTTGTAGCACAGAGAGTGTGTATTTTTAGAGCAATGGGTCTACAGCACAATGGTCGTTTGTTCTCAGAGTAACTGGCTGTCGGAAAAATGGCCTTTTGGTCCAATGAGACTTTTTTGGACTGTTGGTGTTTCTGAAGAATTGTCAGTCCCCTTCTCAACACCCGATAGTGTACGACAAACGCTGCTACGACTACCTCAACAACCAAATAAAGGACAATGTGTTGCCTCAGGCGCCCAGCAGCTGGGATGCGTTGGATGGTAAAGTAGCTGCCATGCACTTGTTATATTTTGGTCACGGAACAGCTAATGTTCCGTGATGATAGGTTCCTATTATTTGATGTATTGTGTAGGTAACGTTAGCCCCTCAGACATTCTGGATAGGGTTTTGTTGTGTGGAGTAGAAGCTGGCACTGTTTAGGAGGAAACTTATTGAGTTTCATTGAAATAAATGGAACACGGCAATGTTGAACACAGCAATGCATCACAAACCTTATTCCTGCTCCACATCTCAACATCTACTGAAGCTGAACCTCTACGGAACCTCTAGTGAAGCTTTGAACCTCTAGTGAAGCTGAACCTCTACTGAAGCTGAACCTCTAGTGAAGCTGAACCTCTACTGAAGCTGAACCTCTAGTGAAGCTGAACCTCTATTGAACTTCTACTGAAGCTGAACCTCTAGTGAAGCTGAACCTCTACTGAGGCTGAACCTCTACTGAGGCTGAAGCTCTATTGAAGCTGAACCTCTATTGAGGCTGAACCTCTACTGAGGCTGAACCTCTACTTGAGCTGAACCTCTATTGAGGCTGAACCTCTACTGAGGCTGAACCTCTACTGAGGCTGAAGCTCTATTGAAGCTGAACCTCTATTGAGGCTGAACCTCTACTGAGGCTGAACCTCTACTTGAGCTGAACCTCTATTGAGGCTGAACCTCTACTGAGGCTGAACCTCTACTGAGGCTGATTATAGCGCAGTCATCCACAGGCTCATGTGTTGCTTTTACTGCCTACCACCCAAAAATGGTAAATAACCAACATAAAACCAACATAAAACCCCACCCTGCTCTAACTCTTATTTTGAAAATGAGTATGTCATGATCTTGCAAAGTGATTGTCTACGCCTAAACCACTGAGTAAGACTGAGCATATTCTTTTTTTCTCTCATGACCTTTTAATGAACTCACTACTGCTCGTTTTCTTTTCAGCCAGCTTTGAAAAAAATGAATAGTGAATGTAAATAGTTGAATGACTTTGAGAGACACGTAAAAATAGAAAGTTACTGCTCAAAAGAAGCGTTTGTTTTGTTGGTGTGCTACTCTTTGAATAATGAAAGGGTTTTTATTCATTTTCTGTAGAATGACTAATTGATTGTCAACTCGTTTCTGCTCTAGTATGAATTAATCATTCCAAACATAAAGAAATATTTGCAAATATGCTAGTTCGCTGTCTTACGCTTCATTTACATCGTCGTGACAGAACAGGAAAATATTATTTGGATGAGACAGTTGGAGATGGTAGCTTAGCAGTCATTTTGCTACACTTCTGTAGTTCTCCTCACCACGTGGAGATGTTGTAGTCCAACGACACTGACTCCTGATCACATGAAGAGTTGTTCCCACCTGGTTGCATGTAGCTTCAGTCCGTTTGCAACACCTTGATCAAAGATATGTCGAGCTACCTGTAAAACTATCATTATGAGGTTCAGTGAAGGAGAAATTCACTCACCCACCTTAATTAACATCGCCATCTGAAGTGAGTGTTGCCAGGTAGCCTCAGGTGAATAACGGTGAAGAGCAATCTAGCACGTTTTAAGGAGTGATTTAGATGAATTAATAATTTAGAAAGATAAAGCACCATACGTTAACAGTATGTCGTTAAAAACGGAGAGGTTTGTTGTCTTCGTCACAAAACGGCTTCTAAAGGACTCTTGTGAATATGGCCATGACATTTTTTCCCTCATTTGCATGAGCAGTGCTTGATATTTTATAGTTATTCCATACAATAATGGCTGGTCCCCTTTTTTAATATATCATTATGGATTATACCTGCAGAAATAGGCTTTAAAAATCTATAACTGAAGCGAGAGAGTATGGCAGGAAGATTAATGAAATGAAGAACAGAATGATAAACCATTAATTTAATGTCTTTGGAAGGATATTTTATGAGGTTATGTTTCTTATTTTCTAAGGTTAGATTTTATGAGGTTATTCTAACATAGATTCGGATCTCTGATAGAAAGAGGGATTTTATTAAGCAGTAAACGGAGAGAGAGAGACACACAGAGAGAGAGAGAGAGGGAGAGAGAGAGAGAGGGCGAGAGAGAGAGAGAGATAGGGGGGGGTCCTTGTGTTTCACACTTGACCCTCTTTTTCACCGTAGGTCACCTGGCACGCTACCCTCTACCCCCCCACCCCCCGCCCTCCCCCCTCCCTAAGCCCGCTGCTAGCTCAGCTTACCCCTGTAAGTGTGTGTGTGTGTGTGTTTGTGTGTGTGTGTGTGTGTGTGTGTGTGTGTGTGTGTGTGTGTGTGTGTGTGTGTGTGTGAACAAGCACATAGTTCTCCACATTTCGTTTTAGAAATCAACATTTCATCGACTTAATGAATATCAAAACGCTTGATTATTTTCTCTCTGGTCCACGTCAATGATGACTTTGACCTCGTGTGCCATAAAACCTCACACAACATTCGCAAGTTCTGAAATTTGCCAGCCTGTATTTCCACAAATGATTGCGGAGGCAGGATAAGGACATATCGGACATCGTCTGTAATTTCCTCCGGCTCATCGCCGCTTCCTTGCCCTCACCTCTTTGTGCCTCTTTGCCCCCCCCCACCACCTCCACCCCTACCCTTCCCTCCACCTCCCCCTTCCGTCACCAGCGAGTCCTCTTGTCTGTGTATTAGTATTAGCAGCGGCAGTAGTGTCCCCTGAAGTAAAACAATCTGCTGTAATCTATCAGCGTGTTATCGGTCCTATCTGAGAGCCGAGAAAGCCAGGGCCGGGGCTGTGGCGCCGCTCTCCGGAGCTGATAAAGTTTCAGAGTTCAGCGATGATGAATGTTAAGAAACTACACCCTCGTTACCGACGATGTGGACTTGGCAAAGCGGAGCGATGGGGAGGGGCGGGCGGAAGGTGGGGGGGGGAAAAGGAGAAAAAGGGAAGACGAGGAGGGTGATGGGGAAGGGAGCAAGAGAGGAAAACGAGGTCTTCTTGGCATCAGTCGTGGGTCGAGGGGTCAGGCCCCGGTGGGTGTTGTTTCTTTTCCAAACACACACACACACACACACACACACACACACACACACCACACACACACACACACACACACACACACACACACACACACACACACACACACACACACACACACACACCAGGTCTATTCTCTCCTTGGGTTTCTCTGCTCCTGGAACAGGGCTCACTTTCTTCTTCTTCCCCACCTTCAGTAGTTGAGTTTCTGTGTCAGTTCCGATGTTTTAACCCCAGCAGGAAAAAAAACCCTTTTTGCTTAAGAAGTTAGGCACAGAATAGCAATGGGAATGTCCTTTTAGAGTCAATAACAACACAAGCTCGCCTTTCTTGTTTCAGAACCATTAAAAGGGCTACTGGATTCCCAACCAGTGGATTTCTTAGTCTGTATCTTTGGACAAATGTAAACATTGATCAGCTGACACCTTTTCTTCAAACATCAGAATTTTCATGGCTGTTTTTTTTTTAATGCCCTTTTATTTACTAGAACTTCACTGATGAGGTGTTGTCCCCACTATTCAGAATTCCTCATGAAAGTTCCTGACCCTTGGATGATAGCGTAGATAACTGCCCCTCCCCCCCCCACCTCCTCTTTCTTAAGGGTTACCTATACCTGCCTACCTGTGTCGCGTCAGTATCAAAGTTCTCATTGGCCGCCAACTCCGCATTCCGTCCGTCCCCGTGAACACATCGTCAGCTTCTATCTCTCAGCCATCACTGTCAGGCCTCAAAGTCCCCCGATTACGATGCGGGTGATAAGAGAGTTTACCAAAGCAACGGAACACATAACTGATAAAGCATTAGCTGGTTAGTCCACTGATGATTAGTGGGCCATATCTTTTTTTACACCCATGCTATTTGTAAATGCGTGGGACGTCTTGATTTGACGTAGGTGGTCTTTTGAGGAAACCAGGTGCTGTTGGCTTGTTGGTCCTCTGAGCAGTTGCCGTGCGAGTGGGGAAAAAAGGGGGCAACTTTTGAGGACCTCTTGAGGTAAAAACTGCTTGCAAACAAAGCGGCTCGCATTGAGCAGCGGGGCTGCACCTGAAGAGCAGTAGCGTGATGTCGGAGGACATGTTGTCCTCTGAACCTTCCCCTCACAGGGCCCGGCACCTACTTTTAAAAGTGGTTGCCACACTGCCATCAGCTTTTGGTGGCCAAATTTAGTTGCCATTTTTAGTCCCCTTATATTTTGATAAATTGAGATAAAATAACATAATAATGCTAACATAAAGTAATAAAAGCTTTATTACGGTAACCGAACTAAACACTAACTACAGTATAATTTTCTTAACTTTCTGCTGTTGCCATCAGAGGCCAAGAATTGGTTGCCAATTCCTCAGAATGGTTAGCAATGGCAGCTGTTACTGTTGAGCCCCGCCTCCTTTAAATGAGCTTTAAGGACACATCAAGGATGGTTGTAAAGGTCAGACCTCTCTCTGCCCCTGAACGCCTCTTCATCCTCGTCTCCGGCTCCTGAGCTCAGCCCTCAAGGTAAACCAGAAAAATGTGCAGGGTGTGTAAAAAAGCTTGATCCGCCACATTTGACAGCACTTTCTCAAACCGAGCAACGCTGTCAAGTCCGCAATAGACATCAGTCATCCGAACACGCTGGAAGGAATTCTAATTTCATGACTCTGTCTGTGGCTCTCAGCCCCAAACCTAACCTTTAAAAAGAACTCCATGAAGGAAGACAAAGAAAAGGCACACTAAGAACAGCTGGCCACTTTGTAGCAAACGTTACTCAAACAGGAAGAAATAGTGCACTTGTGAGTGTATCCTACAATAGAGTGTGTGAGGGATTCAGTCTAAAAATAAACTAGTGTGCGTGCTCATGGTTATGATGTGTCGACAATAAGAAAAATGTAGAATATCATAGATTTATTGCTTGATGTAGTAATGCAGCACCTGATGTTTTGGACCCAGTAAAGAGACTGTGTTGGTACTGGACAGCTCCCAGTAGGGATCCATGGGAAGCACTAGAAAAAGAAAGCATGTAGCCCCCTAAAAAAAAGTGTTTTGTTTTTTTCTAACAGATGTCTTTTTTGTTTGTACAGTACATCATCATCTCCTACACACACACACACACACACACACACACGCAGACACACGCAGACACACACACATGCAGACACACAAAGGGAAAGCGATGTGGTTCTCAGTTCTTAAGCACACAAAAGGAGACTCAAAATGTGCAAAAGGGAGAATGGGGCGAACCATTGTGATTGTGACAAAGTTCATGAGCGTATAATAGCAGTTAATGCGTGGCGGGGCGCGGGCAGCTTTGTTCGGCAAAGTGCCGAGCTCTTAATAGAATCTGATAGATAGACGCCTGTCTCCTCAGGCCTGTTAGGGGGGCGTTGGGGTGGGTTCCACTCATCAAGCCAATAGTCGCCCCCCCTCACTCCGCTCCTTGTCTTACTGTCATTCTATGAAGGAATAATTTGTCAATAATTGGCCGTGTCATTCTCGTCAAGACGGTTTGATAAAGCGCCGGCTCTTCGGGGGCCGGGCCGGAGAATATCTCCAAAAAAAAAAAGAAGGGGGGGAAGCGGGTAAAAAGGCAGCATGTGGCAGCAGATCTGAGGCGGCGATAGGGCCATTAAGCGCTTTAGAAGTATTTTAGCTGAATTCACACAAAGCAAAAATAGATAAATAAATAATGAAAGAGGGGAAAAAGTGGAACGTCAACTGTCAGGGAAGCGATACAGACTTTAAGAAATCATTTGAGAGGGTGAAAGATAAAAGATTATCCCTCTTTTCTGCCAACTTATTGCCTCCTCAGCCATCGCTGAGGCTAATTCGCTTACTCAAGCAATCATGCGGACATACCGCGTGTGTGTGTGTGTGTGTGTGTGTGTGTGTGTGTGTGTGTGTGTGTGTGTGTGTGTGTGTGTGTGTGTGTGTGTGTGTGTGTGTGTGTGTGTGTGTGTGTGTGTGTGTGTGTGTGCGCGCGCCACAGCCCCATTGCCTTCAAAGTGCTGCTGGGAAGTGCTTATACTAGCAGCAGTATGTATAAACTTGTGTGTGTGTGTGTGTGTGTGGTGGTGTATGTTGCGTGTGTGAATCCGATCCTGCCTCCATCCACATCACTCAGCAGTGTATGGCATCCATTATCTGCTCCACTGTAAGGGGCAGGAATTTTCCAGAGATAGCCCAGAATGCTTATTATCTTTAAAATATCTGTGGATGGCTGACACTCATCTGATTGGCTAAACCCGCCTTCCCAGGCACATTCCGGCGACTCCAATGTCGGGAGACCCGTCCTTATTCTTGGGCTTAGGCCCAGAGTCGGGAGAAATGATATAGCAATAGTAACCGTGCTAATCTGGTCATTGGAGATATCAAGATATGTGATACAGTACACAGAACAATAAAACAACAAAAACAAAAAAGCACTAGAGGTAGGTTTTTAAATATCTGGATAACAATGGCAATGAATGAAATCAAATTTGTTCTAATCATATGAAAAATACAAATGAGCAGTCAACATGGGGGCTATTTTATTTGTTAAAATGTAGGTACAATCAAATCCGAATGGACACATCACTCCAGTCATTCAGTGTTGCACTTCCAGAAGGGGACTTAAATGGATAAATAAAAAAAGAAGGGTAAAACTCCCTGATTTTAGGTTCCTAGGGTGGAGTGGTGGAGCGGTGCAGTTGATAGGCCTCTCTGCATGAGGCACCACCTTCCTGGTTCCTTCCTCCCCTACATCTGCTTTGTGATGCAGACTTTCTGACATGAATGTGTAGTCCTACAGCCCAAGTTGCGATAACCCTGATGACATCACCATGACATCATCAGGGTTATTTTCTCAGACCTGACAAAGCTCCTCCAGAGAAGACATAATTAGTACAAATCACAACAAAGAAGTTGATCTTTGTGTGCAGAATTAGTGGCGTGTCCCTTTTTAAGGAACATTTTAGTTGTTTTTAATAGAACTATTTGATATCCTTGATTATTGCACTTCATATAGGCGTGTGATATGTGAAGATTACATACCATGTTGTAGCCAGGTCTTGTAGTATTCACACCCTCTTCTCTGACCCAGGTAGTGTCTATAAGTGGACCTGGGAGATCCCCCCCCCCTATCAGTTGAGGGATCTGACTGATAACAGTCGGCCGGGTTCTGCCGAGCTTTTTTTCTCACTTTACCCACGCTGACCTTTCAGACAACTGTTCCCGCTTTGCATACCTACTCGCCGTTTCCCTGGCATGCAAATGGAGGGAGATACACGGCAGGCTTCCTCTGGGTGGGGAAGGCCTTGCTTGGAGACATTGAGGGCCCCAGTGGAGAGCACTGCTGGGCACAGAGGATCGTTAACTGGGTTGTGGAACTTGAGATTAAAGTTTGAGGTTTTGTTGTTTTTTTTGTGTGTGTCTATCTTCCAACATTTTTGCGAACTCGCAGTCTTCGAAACCACCAGCAGGACTGTGCATCACCTCAGCTGTGTGATTCATTAAAGACCACTTTGGTCTCCAGGTAAAGGCTTGACTCTCTTCACGAGCTTGTCGCTCACTTGTAGCTTGTTGTTTGATGCTGGGCAGGTAGAGATTAGTGGGTTTACTAAAGCCTGGTCCCTAACCGCTGGAAACAAGATGGATGAGGTGTAAATTGCAGGTTATACGACCCAAACAATGTGTTAAAAGAGGCTTAAAGGCCAAACATTACATTACAAGTGTCCTCTCACACATAATCATTTGATCCATAGTTGACATAAAAAATGATAAGTGCACCTTTAAACACTATTTTGATAGAGTTACGGAGATAATAGGTGACACTTACTGGCTAATGCCATAATACAGTTTTTAATAGAATTGTATATATCACCAAACCAACAGATATTGGTCTCGTCTTTACTATAAATGAGTAAATCAGTGACAATAGATATAAAACATATGCCTTAAAACATACTGTGAGCTTATTTTATTGCTGTTGCATTTGGTATTTAAAGGAAACATTACATGCTCATTATCAGGTTCTTACCTGTGCTACTAGAACATGTTTACGTGCTTTAATGTAAAAAAAAAAACACATAATTTTTTTCATATTGTCAGTCTGAATATACCTGTATTCATCCTCTGTCGGAAACACTCCGTTTTAGCGTCTGTCCCTTTAAGAGCCCCTCCCAAATAAAGCCTAATCTGCTCCGATTGGCTGATGAGAAAAATACGGTGCACCTTTGCAAAGGTAGTTCTCACACCGTGGCTTGTATATTCTAATGAGCCTATGACATAGGAAGGGGGGACACATCTGATTGGCTTGTTGAATCACATGTTTTCTGACCTCGGTAGCCCACAAAAAAACTGACTGGGAGCTTTTATTTCACAGTTGTTGGCTTGTTAGACTCTCCAGATACCCCAAAGCCAGTAAACTGCATCATATGTATTTTTTTTTTTTTACGTTACTAAAGTTTGTTTTCCAAAATACGATTTTTGGTGTGCCGTCTTCCAGACAGACCTAGTCATCAGTTAGTTATGATATCGACGATGTCGTCTTTTAGAAAGCGTTAGCTACACTATCTCCACAATGACTGCTCTTCCAGTAAAGGGGAAGTTTGTCACGGACACCGATCAACAACTACAGGGCAGTCTCTGATGGAGAGGTGAGTCCTCGTGCCCACCACTCTAAAACCACAGCGCGCAGCTTTAAAGCGAGGACGAGGTAACCCTGGAATCCGGCATTCATTATTCATCAACAGATAGCGCTTCCCCAGCGCGCGGCCCCTCAGAATGTAAGGGCCACGGTGGGCAGAAGCTGAGTGGGTGTGTTGGAGAGGGTAACGTTAATATTACCTGTCCTCAGAGAGCGGCTCTGGGAAAAGGGAGACATCCATCGCTCTCATCCTGCTGCTTTTATTTCACTTTCAGCTCGTCTTCAATTTCCATTATTCACCACAAAAAGCCAAGCCAAGCCTTTTCACAATGACTGTTTGACACTGACGGGCCCCTCCTCCTCAGCACACACACGCACGCACACACACACACACACACACACACACGCACACGCACACGCACACACAGCTCAGAGGACCATGTGGAGGGCTATTATTAATCATGCTCTTATCAGCTCCTCACATCTTCGCCACTATTTGCTGTTTAATCACTAAAATAATACGGAGGGGAGGGCGGTGGTTGCCGGGGTGGGGGTGTCAGGTTGCCATGGTGACCAAATGGAAAAAGGTCAGGCGTAGTTTATCTTATCAGTGATAGGGAATGGTTACTAATTACAGATAGGTACTACCAGTGCGCGGTCCACCGGGCCCTGCCTTAAAACACTATCAGCAATCCACACCAGCCTGATATTAAAATTATCTCTGAAGTCATCCACACACACACATGCACACACAAACACACACACACACACACACACACACACACACACACACACACACACACACACACACACACACACACACACACACACACACACACACACACTTCAGTTAAGCTGTACGACTCTAAAGCCCCAGAAGACACCAGACCAGACTGGGTAAGGCCAGTCCAGGTTAGGAACGACAAGACATGATGCTATCATGAGTGTCACCTGGTGACCAGATAGTGAGTCCACCATGAGCTAATCTAGTAGAGTCGTCCTCCTACTCGATGATGCAGGTTCCAACCTCTGAGCTCGCAGAGGAGCCTTTGAGCAAGACACAGAACCCCAACCGGTTCCAGAATAGATGCTGGGAAGCTGATCAATTGAGGAAGCTCTGACCTCATCACATCATGTTTTTTGACCATTCTATAATTCCTTTAAACATTCCCCGGTTCAAGCCTCTCGGATAATTCTACGACTTTAGCAAATAAGCCTCTCCTATTAATAATTGCTGTTGTCCAAAGATCGTTTGCGCGGCAGCTGGTAAAGTAATAACTGTGCTCACACAAGCAGTGGAGCTGCAGCGGCTATTTACAATATCACTTCTGTAGCCGGCTGACGGTTGGAAATACATGTTGAAAACAGGAAGCACACACGTGTATGCATGCGCTTGTGATGTATTGACTCTGAGCTGTAGTCAGTCACTGCTTATTAAATCGTAGTTGTTACTCACTGGTTTTATATCTGCAATAAGTTGAAGAGCTCTTTCTGCTCTACTAACACTAATATATATATATATATATAGATCTATATATATATATATATAGATCTATATATATATATATATATATATATATCAATATATATATATAGATTCATATAGATCTATATATTCATATATATACAGATTCATATATATATATATATAGATCTATATAGATCTATATATATATATATATATATATATATAAGATTCATATATATATATAGATTCATATATATATATATATAGATCTATATATATATATATATAGATTCATATATAGATAGATATATAGATATATATATATATATAGATAGATATATGATCATATATATATATACATATATCTATCTATATATATAGATATCTATCTATATATATATATATAGATATATATATAATATATTATATATATAGATTATATATATATATATATATAAAAAAAAGTATATATAATATATATTGGTGTGTGAATGGGACATGAATGACCAGACCTTTAAAAAAAACAGAACTGGAAATACGTGATTACGGAGTAAGATTATTTTTTTTTTATACACTTTTGTAGGGGTGTAAATAAATATTATTTTCATTATCAGTTCATATTTGGATATGTTTTTTATTGTAATGGTTCCAGCCTCTAAAGTGTTTTGTTTGATTTGCTGCTTTTCTCTGATTTATATCTTTGTGAACTAAATGTCTTTAATAAAAGCAAAGACATTTAAGAATATCACCTTGTGCTAGGATTCCTTTTATGGCTGTTAGTCACTGTTTGATTCACACGCTGTGGGCTAAATGATGAATTTATTGATCAACAATAGGCGGGCAGATGAACTGATAATGAGAAGAATCAGTAGTCGCAGCCCAAGATGCAATACAGATGTACGTTAAGCTGAACTGAACTTTTGTAGTTCGGTCAAAAAAAAAAAAAAGGCACTTCTCTTTGCCAAGAAAGGTGTTTTTTAATAGTGCGCTCTCTCACCCAGGTTATTAAAATCTGAGAGCGTTGATAGATTGCTCAAACATGAGTGACAGCTGCAGCCCTGCCGCGTGCTGCGTGTATCTGCATGTGTGCTGTTATGAGAACAAGTGAGGAAGAGTATTTCTCTCTGTGCCCGCCTGTATCGTGTTTGTTCGTGTGTGTGTGTGTGTGTGTGTGTATGCGTGTGTGTGTGTGTGTGTATATGATCTTGTCTCTGCACCCTTCCATTTATCATCTTTGACATTTGGCTGTACTCCCCCTCTATCTGACCATCATCTGAGGAAAGCACATTTTTCCCATCAGAAATCCCGTTGTGACTTTTTTGCGTCGGGAGGGGGAGGGGTGGGGGTGTGGGGGGGGGGGTCGCTGATACTTCCTTTGGCGAGGCGGAGAGATACATAGATGTGAGCGGGCGTGTCTTTTCTCGGCTGTGCCCCTTCTGTGTGTGTGTGTGTGTGTGTCGTTCTCTATCAATGTGCAAAAGTAATTGTGTATGTTTGGGCTTGCTTACTCATGTGTGCGTGTGTGTGTGTGTGTGTGTGTGTGTGTTCGATCAGTAGGGTAGTTATGGATATGTCTTTTTGCGCGCACACACACACACACACACACACACACACACACACACACACACACACACACTCTCTTAACATGGATGTTATCAGGGCAGTGAGGGCTCCAGTGATGCCCTGCCTCTTGAAAATACCCCCTTTCTTCGCTGCTGCCAGCCGTGCAGCGGGTTATATTTAACCAGCTATCTCCCTTACATCCCCTCTCCGTGCTCCACGGGGCTATCGCACCAACACTGCTGCCACCATCGCACTTTATTTTTATTTTTATTTTAAGCCTTGTGACAGGAGGCGGAGATAAGAGATGCAAAGCCAAGTTGTGAGTGGCGTACCCCCCCCCCCCCCTCCCCACTCCCCTTCTTCTTCTTCTTCTTCTCTATTTCTGCTCTCTCTCTAACAAAAAGACTGCCCCCCTCCCACCATCTTTCCATCTCTCTTTCCCCTTGTTTTTTCTTTTGCTTTGCTTGTCTGTCTCTTTATCTTTATCACTTCTCTGCCCTTTTATCCCCCCCCCCCACCCCCCCACCCTCTCTCGTGGTATTTCTCTACTTCTCAGAGAGGGTTTCCTGGTAAAGGCTCCCTCTTCTTGGTAGTGGGAGAGGCAGATGTTCAGCGCAGTAGGCAGCCGGAGATCACACAGATGTACAACACTGGGACTCTGTCATGTGGAACGATGGCATATTGAATTCTATTTTTTGCTTATATATACATCCACCATATATGACACTTGACTTGGGGTTCAGTGTGTGTGTGTGTGTGTGTGTGTGTGTGTGCGTGCATTCAAAACAACTGTAAACCCTTTCAAATGAAGACAAAGCTTCCTTCCAATAGAACAGTTTTCTGTCTAAAGACATATTGGCTGATATTAGCTTCTTTCAGATATTTCACCCTCTGTGTATCTGTCGGCCAACAAATAACAAATAATAAGGACGTACAGGAATGCCCAAATGAGGTTAGCCTAGCTTAGCATAAGGAGTGGACGAATAGCCTGGATCGGTCTAAATTTGAAAGATACAGCGAACAGCACCGAGCTCAACGTGCACACAAACACAAACCGTTCCTCCTTTTCACTTCTCTGTAACAGACAGACCAATCACAGCTTTAGGATGATTCATGTGCCTTAATTAATGGAATCACATCAACACCGCAGTGGCAGTTGTCAAAGAAATGAGTGAGCTTTCAGGTCTTTTGAAGACTTCTCTTCTAGTTCCAGTTTCAAGGAAAAGGGCAGATAAGAATCCAAACCAGAAACAGAAGTAATGCTCAAGTTGTCGAAGCGCCAGTAAAATAATCTCTCAGAAGTGTTACTTTTAATGAGTGTAATTGTGTTGCTTAAAGCAGAAATGATACAGTAATTAAGATGTACTGTACACACATACAAGCAAAGATCATGGAGGAAGTCCAACACTCGGTTTATAGTAGTATTACTGTGTCTTCAGCTCAACCGTGGGATGAGTTTTCCAGCGAGTGGATCTTCCCCTCTGTAAGTTCCTCAGTGTGTAATGTGTAGCCTAAGGCTGTGTTTATCCTTCCAGCCTGTCCTGTGGGAGGCGAGCCTGGTGGCACCATGTCCATAATTACTAACATTATGGAGACGGCCCAAATGACCTGCCACCAGTATGGAGCAGCGTGCTGCCTCGGCCAATCAAATTAGCAGTACGAACAGGGCCATATTCAGCTGCAACTGGTAGCATGTCCGCCATCAGGTGAAATGAGATGGGTTCTTGTGAGCAGGTGCAGCTTTGGATGGAAGTCTGCAGGTGATACTCTTTTTGACGATTTCCGTGTCCCCACAACAAGCCACCAAACCCCCCTCCTCCCTCCCACCCTGTGTTTAGTCTCTGGGACCAGCAGAAACATCTCTGTGTGTGTGTGTGTGTGTGTGTGTGTGTGTGTGTGTGTGTGTGTGTGTGTGTGTGTGTGTGTGTGTGGGGGGGGTGTAGCTGCACAGGTGACACTCGGCTAAAGTGAGGGCCGCCGTACTTGAGCGGGTGATCGGTTTAAGGAGTAGAATGAATCCTCTAAAGGAAGGAGGAAGATGAGTAGGTGAGACGAGGCGGAGGAGGAAGAGAGGAAGAAGTCATTTAAAAGAGGAAACCTGGACAGAGAAAGACGAAACATGTAAAAATCATTTTCACAGATAATAAACAGATCAGAAATCCGAGAACCTCATCAGCTGAAGGTCTTTGTTTCCTCCAGGACTGACTTTGTCCACAGCGTCCGCAGCATGGCCCTGACGTGAACGCAGAGCTGGTTCATGTCAAAGATGTGGGGGGGTGCACTCAGAGAGGGAGGGTGAGCGAGGGAGTCTCTCTCTCTCTCTCTCTCTCTCTCTCTCTCTCTCTCTCTCTCCTTCCTCCTGCATACCATCATAATCTCTCATCTGCCTTTCGTCTTTATTCAGCGTTGAGATCAAGGAGAAGGGATCGCAATCAGGCTCATTATATCTCACACACACACACACACACACACACACACAAGCACACACACACACACACAAGCACAGCACTGGCAAACACCAATCACACAAAAAGTCCCCCCCACACACACACACACACACACACTGCACACACTTTAAGAAATGTCTCTCATGCGTTAGAGTCCCTGATCCACCTGTATCTGATCCTCCTGTAGTTCTCTGCTCTCCTCTCATGTTCTCTCTTCATTTGATGCAGCACATCAGCAGATGACACACAACCTTGTTACTAACCAATGACAGGTGTTGGCCTCATTATAGTGTACAGTCGTGGTCACGTTTTGTTTCTGCTTATATGATTGCAGATAGTGGAGGATTTTGTTATAGCAGCTGGTTTATAAGACTCCAGACTAACTTTGTATCAGTACCGCCACCAAAAATCATTTCAACCGTCCTGAAGTCGGCGTAATCAGTCACAAAATTGTTATTATTATCTATAGTGGTTATTTGCATGAAAACACACAATTCAAATTATTAGGAAATAGATTATTGTATTTTAAATTAGACATTTGCTTTGTTACAATAAATCTTGTCATTAGTAGATTTAATGATGCATTATAAGCTGCCCAGAGCTAGTGTGAGGCAGTTAAACTGGTCATAATTCATCTTTAATATCTATTTTATATTAATGTGAAAACATATATCGTTCAAATACCTGGATCTATTCAAGTTTCTCATCAAAAACTACATTTTATAAGATTACATTTGAACACATCAGGATGAGCTGGATCAGACTCACATCAAGTCTAAAGAGTCAGCTTTGAGCAGATCTCTAAACCCGGAGAGGGAATCAACATTTAAGGCCTGGCCACGCCCCCATTTAAATTGATGACATTTTGCAGCAAATTCAATAACATAACAAACATATCAATGTGTTAGCTCAAAAAGTATTTATTAGATTTAAATTGAATGGAACAGTCCATGTAATTCACCACCACAATGGAAACTCTTGACTTTGTGTGAGTTTGAGAGCAACTGTAGCACGAATTCTTCTTTTCTTTTCGGAAATAGTTTGACTCCAACGTTTATCACGCTAACGGCAATTAAGCTGGCTCAGAAATGCCCCCGTCATGAGCCTGTTATTTACTGGCTGCTCCTAACCAGTCTGCTAAAGACCGCGAAGAGGAGCTTTAGTTATTGGCAAGACATGAGACAATAAGCAACCTTGTTTCTAGAATGACTTTATCTGTCTGGTCACGAACCCTAATGACCGCCTTCCACCGACACTGAAGTGTGAAAACCTTGAAAACGAGAGTCACTGTACGTACATGTATTGTTTTGTCATTATTGGTGTATTCTTCCACGTTGAGAAGTGGCCGAGGCCCACCTGTAGCGGAGAACCCGAGCGGAGAGTCGCTCCACGCCAGGGAGCGTCTGCAGGGTAGACCTTGTGAATGAATCCCATCAGTACATTTCACAGCCAAAACCATGTCGGATACAGGAATGACCTCTTTTCACCAAACAGTGTGTGTGTGTGTGTGTGTGTGTGTGTGTGTGTGTCGGTATGTAGACGTGTGTGAAAATTCTCACCATTGTACTGAAGGCCAAGTCTCTTTGTCAACGGAGAGCAGCAGAGATACGGAAAGAAACACTGTCTCTGATATGATTTGAGGATGGAGCGATGCTGGTTAGACTTCACATGCCGTTCGACCTTGTGTGTGTGTGTGTGTGTGTGTGTGTGTGTGTGTGTGTGTGCGTCAAACCAGTTATTCTTGACCTTCCTTTGACCTCTCCATGAAACAAAAACCCTTTGGTTGTTTTAACTCTTAAAATTTGGCAATATGTGATTAGATCATGCTGTTTTTCTGTGTGTGTGTGTGTGTGTGTGTGTGTGTGTGTGTGTGTGTGTGTGTGTGTGTGTGTGTGTGTGTGTGTGTGTGTGTTCACCACAGTGTCTAGAAGAACTGTGGAATGTTTCAGCAGTGGGAACCCTACTGTGTGTGTGTGTGTGTGTGTGTGTGTGTGTGTGTGTGTGTGTGTGTATATATCTATCAACCTTGTATCCCCGCTCCACTCGTGGCCTTGCCTGGCTGTTGGGTTTTGGGAGGGGTGTGTGTGTGTGTGTGTGTGTGTGTGGGGGCGGTGGTGGAGGCTTGTTTGAGATAGGAAGGGATTCAATAAGTAGTTGAATCAACCCCTCCTCCCCCTGTGGATCTTAGGACGGTGGGAAAGTTCAAATCTGCTGCTATTTTCTATCTTTTATCAGCCGAGCTTATCGGCTGGCTTTCTCGTCTGCATGCCTGGCTTCAATAGTCCAGGGTCTCAGCTCGGCTGCATGGTAACGGCTCTATCTCCCTCCCTACAAACTCCTCCTCTTTCTTTTTTTGTTTTGAAACACCACCTGTTCTTACTCCCTTCTGCCCTCTACATTCTATCATTACCAGTCTGTTAAAAAGACAAAGAGGATGTTCGGTATCTGCCGTTCATGTTTGAGCCGTTGTTGGTTAATAAGAATCAGATTCAGATTAGTCCTGACAGACAGATGATATGAACGCATTGCACTGTATAGAGGAGGGGGGTCCTGAAAGGTCATACCATGTCTGATATGATGTCATCTTTAATCATGGCCTTCGATGTGGAGCGTCACTTGACATGCAGATGGGGCATGTCTATTGATGTGTTTCATGTATTTCAAACAATTAGACTTCTTAAAGCACAAGTGTGGTCTGATCCATTTGGAGCCCTCTATTGCCCAGAAAGTAAAAGACCAAAATAAATGTGAAAGCCAACAGACGGGGGTCCTGAGAGTATCGGGAGCTAATCTGTGGTGAAAAGGTTGAAGAATCCGGCCTCCATACTGTTAAACATGGCATTTAGCTTCTGAAGGAGAATGAGCTGGAAAATGAATTGTGAAAAAACATCAGCTGTGTCTCTTCACTTCAATCGATGAAGTGTTAAGACGCGTTGTGCTTTGCTCTGCGAGACATTGCATTAGTCGAGCTGAGTATCTTCTCCTGGATCAAAAGTTCACTCCTTAGTTTTTGGGGCTTGTTTGGGTTGTTTAAAAGACGTCACTGTATTCCAGTAGACTCCACCCACACAATGGCCGTGATTCAATTCAGCACAACCTCATTCATCCAGGAAGAGAATATGATTTGGTTTGAGGGTTAGTTCTCATTCATTAAAAGGTATCATCAATAATAGTCCGATCTCATGTCATAGTCATTTCCACAAACGTAACTTCATCTTAGCGGAGTTGACAAATGTCAACACACAGATTTGTTCCTCCTTCCATGTGTTTCTATATCTGACTGCTGATGTCAGAGGGTCAACCGTCACCAAGTGCATGTTCCATGTTCCGAGGTGGGAAAGGCCTCGGGCAACGCAAAGGCCTCGTGGCAACGCAAAGGCCTCGTGGCAACGCAAAGGCCTCGTGGCAACGCAAAGGCCTCGTGGCAACGCAAAGGCCTCGTGGCAACGCAAAGGCCTCGTGGCAACGCAAAGGCCTCGTGGCAACATAAAGGCCTCGTGGCAACGCAAAGGCTTCGTGGCAACGCAACCCAGAGAAGAGGTTGATGAGATGGAATTTGCATCTGCGACATGAAAGCTGGTTGTTTTTGTCTTTTAAGAAGTCCGAGTCTGCAACACACACACCCACCCACACACACACACCCACCCACACCCACACACACACATCCACGCACGCACGCACGCACGCACACACGCACGCACGCACGCACGCACGCACGCACGCACGCACACACACACACTCTGTGACTCCTTTAGGTGCTTATCACTACGCACACGCGTTGCCTCTGCATTGCCCCCCCCCCCAACCCCCCCCCCCACCTCCCGCTGTGTGTGACTGCAGTCTGCTGCTCCGCTGTGATGTATGTGGGAGTGAGGCGTCCTTGAGCAACATGAAACAGTCTGTCAGGGTGAGTGCGTCTGAAGTGCTGCCAGAGAAGAAACCGGTTGTGAAACAGAATACCAGAGGAAAGACTTGATCCAACGCATCACGAGGCGTCTCGGTGAACACGAGGCGGCGTGTGAGACACTTCACTTGCTAAATAGAAGTGTCGATATTTGAACTATTCACAACTCTTGTGAACTCAATAGCGCTCATCCAGTCGCACCATGTTGCCCGTTGGCTGGCGTACAGTATTTATCATGTGGCGCCAAACGTCGCTCCAAAGTGCGGCGCTCGCAGGACATTCCTCCGGTACACGGGAGCTGTGTGCAAAGTGCAGCCCAAATCTGTGTGGAAGCGCCCGGGCGGAGGTGGCCAGGGCAGATGTGGCGCTCCGAGAGGGCGGAGGTGACCAGGGCAGATGTGGCGCTCCGAGAGGGCGGAGGTGGCCAGGGCAGATGTGGCGCTCCGAGAGGGCGGAGGTGGCCAGGGCAGATGTGGCGCTCCGAGAGGGCGGAGGTGATGAGGGCAGATGTGGCGCTCCGAGAGGGCGGAGGTGGCCAGGGCAGATGTGGCGCTCCGAGAGGGCGGAGGTGACGAGCCCCGTACCATCCCTCTGATGGAATCTGCTGAACCGCAGCACCTCCTAAACGTTATCGCTGCGCTCCCTTCCGACACACTGTTGCTGAAACGGTGTGTGTGTTGGTTCCGTGATCGTTCTCTTAACGTTCCACGCCGTTCGTTTGTTCTTTGAAGAAATCCTAGAAGGGTTTAAAAGAGACCCAAACTAAGGCCGTCGTGGTGATTCGCTACAGGTTCAAACTCTCCTCCCCCTCCGAGAGGGCCGATGTTAGGTGGAGTAGGTTTACAGAACAGTGACTGTGACAGCACTATTTAAATATCACTAATGCAACAAATATTGAAACAATATGTTTTTGGGTGCATGTTTTGCTACTTGCTGCCACTATTTTTATGTAAAAGAATTGGCACTCAAAGGCCAAGAATTGGTTGCAAATATCTCCAAAAGGTCACCGACGGCAACCTGGCAGCTGTTACTGTATTTTTTCCCCACCAGCAGCATTAAAGCACCGTACAAATGAAATATTCATTTTTGAAACATTTCTTTTGTTTAGTTTTACCGGTATTTCATCATTTGATTGATTGTAGAATAACATCAGTAATATTTATCCATCACAACTTCACATAGCTCAAGGCGACGCCTTCTGGTTTCTTATTTAGTATTTTCGACAACAAAAAACAGCAAAAAGTAATTTAGAATTTACAAAAGAAACAGACAGTAGAAACGTAGCACGTCCTTACGCTTGAAATGTGTATTGATCCGCCAGTGAAAATAGTCCCCAACCAATGCCCTATTTCCTGCTGCTGGAGTAACATTTACTAAAAAGTGCCGGCTCAGCTGTTACACTGTAGGAATCTACTGAGCCTTTTCTTTTGTCTCATAATGTTGACATTGATGGTCATATAGAACACCAGCCATATCTGCCAAACAAATAATTGATTGTATGAACATTTCAGCATTTTAACAAGTCAGAGCTCTTAGTAGCTCTGAACAGGAATCTCTTTCCTCACATCAGAACCCTTGGACAAAGGTGTGCGTGCGTGTGTGTGTGTGGCTCTAGTGTGTGTGTGTGTGTGTGTGTGTACAGTATTTGTCGGGCTGCAGCTGTAACACGGCGGGACTGCTATCGGGTCTGAAGCAACACGCTGTTCCAACATGGAAAGCAGCAGCGGGGAGATTTATTTCCGTGGACTCGGGCCGCTGAATAGTCCTCCTGAGAGGCGCCGGACCATCAGATAGGCCCGCTGTGAAGAGGCTGCTGATCCCCTCCTCCAGGGCTGGTTTCTCTCTATGGGGGGGTGGGGGGGCATGAAGGATACCCCGCCACCGGACCATCCATCACGGTCCGCGCCGATGCAAGGCACTGTGGGTATCCTTGAAACTACACCTGCCCTCCTCACGCCCAAATATCTCAGAGGAGGAGGAGGGGAAGTGTCTCTCTCATTCTATTTTCTTTAGCCTCCATCCCTCCATTCCTCCTTCCCTCCATCCCTCCATCCCTCCATCCCTCCATCCCTCCATCCCTCCATCCACTGGTTGGCTCCATCACCGTCTGTCTCTTCCTCTCTGTGTCTCTGTGTCTCTCCCAAGGTTCAGCCAGTGTCCCACCCCGCCATCTCCCCAGGACCTTTATCAGGGAGACGGCTCTGCTCATTAAGGAGTTAATTTTCTCACTCCTATCTCTGATTAGTATAGTCAACCTAAAGCGCTGTGAATTCTTCAAATTTTCTTCCTTGTTATCAAAAAGGGAGAGGGAGAAAAAAAAGATGGGAATAGGGGGGATATTTAATCGGTTAAGTAGTCTTCCAGGGGAACTAGATTTCTCTCTCTCTCTCTCTCTCTCTCTCTCTCTCTCTCTCTCTCTCTCTTTCTCTTCCCAGCAATGTAAAGAAATCTCTCTGAAAGCCGGTCCAGCTCAGTAATTCAGTTTTTAAAGCATGCGGATGGAGGAGGAGGAGGAGGAGGAGGGGTGTGAGGGGGAGGGAGGGAGGGGGGGAGGGGTAGCGGGGGGTGGCACGGCGGCGGCGGCGGCGGCGGTGGTGGCGGGGCGAGGGAGGGAAGAGAGAGAGAAGGAGAGAGGGAAAAAAAACGACTTGATGAAATTCCGCTATCAGCTCCGAACCAATATGCAAAATATCTCGCTGGAAATCAAATAGCTATTATGTTTTCATTTCCACGTCGGCGTATTTGCTTAATGAAGAGGAGACAGATCAGACCGGCAGAGAGAGTCTGCAGGAGCCGATAACCGCCAACGGCTCCCAGCTATCCGCACAGAGTGACGCTCCCAGTCACCACGCTTTTTCACAGGGAAGGAAAAAAAGAAAAAGGGATGGAGGGGAGGGAGAGAAAGAAGGAGGGGAGGGAGGGAAGGTGATGGAGTATAAGGGATAGAGAGAGAGGCATGAGTGATATTGAAAGGGGACGGAGAAGAAGAAAGAGAGGTGGTGGGGGGGGGAGAGGGGGGATAAGGGGATGAGGAACGGAGAGATAATGACAGAAAGAGAGGAGGAAGCAAGAATATAAAGGAGAGGCTGCAGGTTGGAATGGAGGGAGGAGAGAGAGGAGAGGGAGGAGAGGGGGGAGATGGAGACGGAGGAAAAACCGGATCCTAAAAGTCCAACAATGCCTTGAATTCTTTTCAACTGGCGGCCTTTAAAGGCCCTCCGTGTGCTCAGAATGCCAGCGGAGTGTGTCACGTGGCTGTCACAGCTCTTAAATATGTCGCCGTGTGTCGCTATGTCGTTTTCCAAAATGTTGAGCGTGATCAACAACACGTGTTATGTTTCACGCATTCTGCCGCTTTTGGTGTCCGGTGTCCTGCTGCGTGGGCCCTGTGTCAGCGCGGTGCGATCAGTCATTAGCTTTAGCTTTACCTCATGGATTTCCCTGACGGCCGTGATGGACATTTCCTACCTCTCTTTCCTCTCTTTTTCTCCCCCCTCAGGCTTTTTTTTTTTTTTTATCTCAGTCTATTTATTCCTCCCTTCAGTCCGTCCTTCACACTGGGTGGGGGGGGGGGGCGTGGGGGGGTGCTTTGTGTTTCTCACGGGCACGGCAGCAAACCGGCTGCGGCGTGGAATTCAGACGTTCCTCCGTGACGGCAAAATGATCCGGACACATAAAAACCCTTTAAAAGGTTTTTTTTTTTTAATTTATTCTTCCGGTGGGTAGAATGAGAGCGCATGAGTTGAACTGATGTGGTCTGACGTGTTGATATCGAAGAGAAACCCAACTATTACTCATATAGTTACTGTACGGATAACCAACACGGGTCAAATCCGTCATGACGAGGGTATGTTTGGGTTCTTTCTTACTTACTTGAGTGAAAAAAGCTAGAATTTCTTCGGATCCTACATCATCATCATCTTCATTATAGTCATCATCGCCAGTGTCATAATTGCAGTAGCTGTTTTCGTGATGGTGTTAACTGTTATGATGTGTCATTGTATTGGTGTGTTTCTCAACCCTTTTGTGGAATACAACGCAGTGCAAGGTGGAATCGAATGTTGTAATACACTTTTTCAGTGTCCACGCAATGCAGAACTGATGAGCAGATTAACAGAAACAGAAACATTTTTTTATTGAATTTCCAAAGTAATTCACCAAACAGCTTTTCCGTTTTGCAAAAGAATATCTGTGAGTGTTGAACTGATGAAGGCGTCCCCTGTGTCTCTGGGACGTGGCGGCCATGTTGCAGCATTTCATCATCATCATCATGATGATGATGATAGTTACAGCCTGGCCTTCTGCTGGATGAGAAGATCATTTCTGTTTGACTTGGTCTTGTTGTGGATACACAGAGCTTCAAGTTTTCCGAATTATGTCTCATTTTTTGTTCAATGGAGGAAAACTGTAATACAGTATTTTTCCCAGTTTGTAATCCTGCAAATATACAAATATTTCAGTACTTTGATGAGTGGGCCATTAGCTCCATCACCACTGTGTGTCCTCCTCCATCACCACTGTGTGTGTCCTCCTCCATCACCACTGTGTGTGTCCTCCTCCATCACCACTGTGTGTCCTCCTCCATCACCACGCCTCCTTCAGGCGACAGATAGACACTTGACAGACAGACGCCTTTTTAAACATAATTACAACTATAACCGTCGCTCCATAGTTTGTCCTGAACGCCGGAGGCCGAGTGTACGCGTGTGCCAGTGTCAGCGCATCTGAGAGACGGCTGCAGAGCACCGATGCACCCTGGGAACTTTGTGGCGGTCGCATTCGATGTGGAGACGTGCCGAGCGGTCGATACGTCCCTGGGAGTCCACGTCTGTCCGCCTGGCCTCGCTGGAGTCCATCATCCCGAGAGGAATCAAAGGGCCGTCGTTAGCGGCTCAAATCCTGGAGGCCGAGGAGAGAAAGCTGATTATTATTGAGGCTGAATATAACGGATCGATATCGCGGGGCTGTGTGGATGGGCCCCCCCCCCCCCCGTTGTGTGAGGCTTGGCGGCGTTGGCGAGCGCCGGCCATGGAGCTGTGATAAGAGCCCACGCGGCGCTGAGGAAGAAGCGCTTAAAGAGCAAAGTTGATTAAAAGTATTTCCTCAGCGGAGGGTAATTCTCTTCTCTGATCAATAAGTGGCTCCTCTCCAGTGCGTGACTCTGTGTCAGGTACCTTAGTTTCTCTCTGGAGAGCTCACACATCCTCCTCCTCCTCCTCCTCCTCCTCCTCCTCCTCCTCCTCTTCCTCTCTCTAGAAACCCTCCTTTAATGTTCCTCCTCTGTGATTTCCTCCTACCAGTGCGCGCCTCTCTCCCTCTCTCGCTTTCAGGTCTGATGTGGGTTTTTTTTTTTTTTTTTTTTTTCCGTGCGGCGGGTTATTAGCGTGAGAGCGCCGAGGCTTGCGTCCGTTTAATCAGACTTGTTGAGCACGCGGGTTTGATGTGTGTTGTCTCTGTGTTTAATCAGCGAGCTGCTTGCTGCAGGTTTGATGTGGACGGAGAGTTAATAAAGCAGTATCTCTGGCTCCTTCATCAGCTGCAGCACTTTGTTCTGCCTCTCCTCGCGCCTCCTCCGAGACAGACAGCTGCAGTCTCAAGTGCTCCCGTGGTAGCACATCTGTCTCGGCCTCGTCTCGTGCTCCATCCGCATGGACTCTCATTTTTTTGTTTCAGGAACAATCCGCTGTGGTTTTGTCCCCAGTTTTTAAAACGCTGTTGGCCTGCAACACCTTCAAAATGATGGAAATGTGGAGATCCCTGAAGTGGACGGCCTGCATCCAGGTCGGGGTCTCGAGTCGGGTCTCGAGTCGGGTCTCGAGTCGGGTCTCGAGTCGGGTCTCTCAGACCAGGTCTGGGTATGGCGCCTCAGTACCTTTTTAGAATACCAATCAAAATGTGTCCATTGTGTCTGCAAGGATTACTTTCATGTTTTGAGTATTGGATTAACGTGTGGTCCATTAAATGAACTCAAATAGTAAAATAACGTCCAAGATGATCCGATTTTTTGTTTTTTTTGTTTTATTCATCACTCATTCAGGCTTAATCATTTATTGATTATTCAAATAGTTATTGATCATTTTTCTCTGGACTTTCTACTGCATTATTAGATTGATTTCAAAATCAATCGACTTGAGATCAAAAAAATATTTCTTATTACCGAACAACAAAATGTGTTTAGCATCACAAACCACTAGTTTCTTAAAATTGGTGTGATCAGATTATTATTCTTGTTTACCTATTATTATTATTATTATTATTATTATTAGATCATATTCTCCCTAATCTAAATCAGGAATTCAACAATCTTTGCTGTTATTTGACCTTATTAAGGCAGTGTGTTTTAAACACACAGGTACTGAGAGCGTTGTCCTATTTTGAGACACTCTGACTTGGTTTCATCCAAATATAATTCATTCCATCTTTAACTCTTCAGACCAAATAATCAAACTGAAGATACCAGGGCTTCAGAAACTTAAGATGCGCGTTTTACATTTTTTCTCAAGTTGTATGTCCTAAATGAGTTATAAAATAATAATTGCTATATATATATATATATATATATATGTATGGTATATTTGCAGCTTTAGTGTGTAATATATGTAGTACGTCACTGTCCTGAAATGACTGTTTTCAGTGAGTTTCAGAGCACTGCTCTGCTCTTCACTCCACGTCAGAGTCTGTACTCAGTGGGCTCTCCTCTGCACCTCCCAGAACACCGTCAGTCCACTCAGCAGACGTCACAGCTCCATCATAGCTCCATCACAGCTCTATCACAGCTCCATTACAGCTCTATCACAGCTCCACCACAGCTCCACCACAGCTCCATCACAGCTCCATCATAGCTCTATCACAGCTCTATCACAGCTCCATCATAGCTCTATCACAGCTCTATCACAGCTCCATTACAGCTCTATCACAGCTCCACCACAGCTCCATCACAGCTCCACCACAGCTCCATCACAGCTCCATCACAGCTCTACCACAGCTCCATCACAGCTCCATCACAGCTCCATCACAGCTCTATCACAGCTCCACCACAGCTCCATCATAGCTCCATCACAGCTCCATTACAGCTCTATCACAGCTCCACCACAGCTCCACCACAGCTCCATCACAGCTCTATCACAGCTCCATCACAGCTCTATCACAGCTCCACCACAGCTCCACCACAGCTCCATCACAGCTCCATCACAGCTCTATCACAGCTCCACCACAGCTCCATCACAGCTCCATCACAGCTCCATCATGGGAAAATCCCTCCTCTAAACCTTAAGCAGAAACAAAGGCATCCTGACTCTGTTGCTTCCCACTGCTAGTCATGTTCTCCGCCTGGAACTGACTGTAGAGGAGAACGTTGAGAAGCACCAGTCCTTCTCTGTCCAGGAACCCATGGCAAGTGTTCCTTGAATTCCATCAAACTTTTATTTGCCCTCAAGTTTGGAAATCTGAATAAATGTAAGCTTCCGGCTTCAGTTCACAGAAAGCTCAGTGGTGCTGTTGGATAAGTCTCCACTTAATTGATGTCCCTCCCACAGAGATACACATGTAGGCTATGTCTTTTTATTATTTCTCCATCTCTGGAAACGAGTTCAGTCCAATTTTCCTGTGGATATCACGCCGTAACAATTAACGAGGCTTTAACTTTTAAACTGGCAAATGAAGTAGAATGTGCCTCACTTATCACCCGGCCCGCTATCCTTCCTGCCAACTATCCCAGACAGGAAGGGGAAGGGGAAAGGGAGAATATTTCTCCTTGGATAAAAGTGGAGCTGAAACTTTTCCGCACCATTTGATGTCTGAAAGCAGTGATGCAGCGATTGATTCATTAAACCACAGCCGTAATGAGGAAGGAAATCATAATTCAAACTTACATTTTAAACAGGAAATATAATTGGAATTTTATACAGAGAAGTCCCTTTGTACAATTATGATTAAAGGGAAATTAATTGTATGAAAATGTCCTTATAGATACTGAAAATTAGATCCAGCAAAGCTCTGGCGACATTCTAAAAATATTGTGTACAGGATCGATCTTTTTTTCTCTCTCTTTCTCCTCTACTTCTTTTTTTTTTTTTTTTCATGAAGGTCCAAATCTAGCTGTGTTCATTTTATCTGAAATTAGAGTGAACCATGCAGGCGTGGAAGTTGAAATTAGCCTAAAGATGTTTCATTTACAAAGACAGAAACACTTTGTCAGCCGGCGATTGTTTCCCAGCATTATCTCTGCCTGCTTTTAATTGCTTTGGAAGTGAAATTAACAGAATTAGAAAAATTGCCTCTCCCTTTTTCTTACAAGCTTCTTTATTCATGGGTATTGTTGTGTGCTTTGTATAGATTATAGACTCCTTTTGTTCCAGTATTGTAAATATATACGCCCCCAGTCACGGCTTTAGCACCGCAACAATCCCTCCGTCGGTTCGACACAACTTAATGAAAATTAATTTGCAACCTGTCTAGAATGGTGGAGAAAGGGCGGGAAGTGAAAAGAAATGCTGGTTTTCTCTCGCTATTAATTTCACTCTGACTTCGTTCGAGGGAAAAAAAAAAAAAAGAAATGCGCCCACCTTCCTTGACTTTCCATGTGCGAGAGTTGTTGTCTCCCTCGGCAGTGATTAACCATTTCTGCTTCACTCTAGCACTTCCTAATCCTCTTAAAGAAATGGTTACCCTGAATTAATAATTCTCTCGCGGTACCCTCTCGGGACCGGAGAACGAAGCGTGTCATCCGACGCACATGAACATAATAGAAACGACCTTTCATAATCAGCTCGCCTTGACACACTAATAACTGTAACTCGGTCTTTAGATACAGAAGGAAAAAAAAAAAAAAAAAACACAGCCGGTAAATATGACGGTATATTTCAAGGTTTAGAGCTCTTAAAGCACCATTAAAACAGCCTGATGTATTCATCTTATAGAAGGAGTATTATTAATGAAGCAATTTAAAAAAAGTCACATTAAATCCATATTAACTGACTCTTTTTTTTTTTTTTTTTTTGGATGTAATCTTCAAACAGGCTAAAATAGATCAAAAGTACTGTATAATTACTATGGTCAGCAGGGATTATGAAACTGTAATTGATACAGATCAGCCCTGCACTAATCACTCTTTTAGCTACAATTTTAGGTATACTGTAATTTGGCTTTAAGGTCCCCCTTGGCTTCTTGCTATTAATCTTCTGGATTAGACCGTTCAGCTTGTCCAATTCTGGAAACCCTTTTTTGAATGGGTCCAGTTAAAAAGAGGAGAATCAGTGTGTTTCGGGTATTTTTCCTCCCTTCAGCGCCACTTAAGTAGCTTGTTCAACAGTTTATTGCTCACCTCTCCTGCACCAGTCCGTTTGGACTCCAGGCCCGTGGGAGGACCAGTCCTTCTGCACACCCAAAGGGTATCTCATATTATGTTGGTGTCCACAGACAGAATAATAAGAGTGTCCACTCTTATTATTCATGAGCATTTTGTGTTTATGTGTTGGTGTATTTAAACATAAAGGGATCTGCCAATCTGAATAATGCCTCCATCCGGATGGCCATATTTGTCCTTATTTCTTCTTCTTTGGTGTTCCGTCAGAATCAGGTGTAGTTCTGTAGTCTCACAGGGTTCTCAAGCCCCAAAAGGAAGCAGGAAACAGTGGGTTTGACCGGCTCTTCATGTTCCCTCCTCCTTCTTCTTCTTCTTGCAGGTTCCCTCGGGGATCTCGGCGGCGAGGAGGAAAACACACCAGACAACCTCAGCCTATCAGGAGAGGAGGGCGGAGCCTCGGACCCAGATGATTCAGCAGAGGGGGACAGCTCTAGCCCCCCGCCGTACACGTCGCTGTACAACGAAGGTGAGACGAGGAACCGAGCAGATGGAAAGGAGCAAACAAAACCGAGTCCATTAAAACAGAAGCTGTACTTGTTTACTTCTACTTGATATTCTACAGGTTTGCTCTGGAACTACTTTCTATCAAGGAAATAGTCCCGATGGAAACGCTTGACAGTGTGCGCGTCAAAATAAAGGCCAACATGTTGATCAAATAACCACGAAGACTCACGGTCTCACCAGGAGAACATCTCGAGGTCTTTTTATAATTATACTATACTACTGACAACACGCACCTCTTCTAGTAAAATAAGCCAGATGTCGAGTTTACTGGCAGTTATTAGTGGTTGTTACCAGATGTATCTGCTCATCAGGACTCAAAGTCTTTCTTTCATCTACCTGTTATCTGTCAGGAGACAGTAACCGTCACCCAGAGACAACTAACACAGACTGAGGAACCATTATGTTTCTCTCCTTTATCTCCATCGCTCTATAAATGAATAAAAAAAAATTCTGGGTTCAATCTTGGCTCCAGTGAACCTGCCCCCCCCCCCCTCATGCACCTCTTATCCGAGCCCCCCCCCCCACCATCCCCCACCCCCATCCCCCCTTGTACCGTGTGATAGCAGAGTTTTTCAGTCATATTCTTTTGACTTATTCAAGATTTCACGAGCTGTGTTTTTTTTTTTTTTTTTTTTTTTAATCTCAAAAATTCCTGCTCTTGTGAAATTTTGGGGCTGGAAGTGATAAGCGTCTGTTGGTTGGCTTGGTTTGATAAACCCATGGAAATTCTGTCAGGTGCTAATCGAGACGAGATTAGAGATTAGCTATAGGGGTGTGTGTGTGTGTGTGTGTGTGTGTGTGTGTGTGTGTGTGTGTGTGTGTGTGTGTGTGTGTGTGTGTGTGTGTGTGCTGAGGTGAGGACTGGGTTATGTGTGTATTAGATAGAGGAAGATGAGAGAACTCAGGCAGACTGCACATGTGAGCAAGTTTCTGTCCGTTGATGGCAAACTGACTCGGTGTCTTTGTTTCTTTATTTGTGTGCTTTAGCCTTTTGCCCCCCCTTCTCCCAACACACACACACACACACACACACACACACACACACACACACACACACACAAACCGCCCCTTCACACTGTTGATTTACTCCTCTCTCTCTCTCTCGTTCTCTCTTCTCCGGGGTTCCTCGGTTGCCCAGCGCTGCCATTATCAGTTCTCTGTAAATCAGCCATGTTTGACGAACCTGCTCTTTCAACCTGGGATCAATACCAGGTCTTTATCTGGCCAGAGCTGGCTAATAAAGGCAAGGCCTCTTATCCACCATCTGGGAGGGAGGGAGAGAGAGAGAGAGAGAGAGAGAGAGAGAGAGAGAGAGAGAGAGAGAGAGAGAGAGAGAGAGAGAGAGAGAGAGACACAGACACACACACACTGGAGATAACCGCCCTGATAACTTTAGCAACAGCACCACATACACACACACACATTCTACCAGTAACAGGACTGAGCTCTCCGTCTCTGTTCTCTCCATCACACCCACCTCCTCCACCTGAGAGAGGGAGACAGACAGTATATTAGTGCTGATACAATGAGTGGACACACACACATGCACGTACACACAGCTTTACTGAGGAAGAGCGAAGCATCTGTTCAGTACGTCTCTCTCTCTCTCTCTCTCTCTCTCTCTCTCTCTGTGTTGTGGTGTTTTTTTTCCTCTTATTCTCAGAATTGCTCTACAGTTGCAGCGAAACTCCGAAACAAGTCTAGCTCCTTTTTTTTTTTTTCTTCTTCAAAACAAGGCAATCATGCATACATCACAGGAAGTCTGATAGAATCCACTTCTGGCCTGATTAGTCAGAACGTCGCCTCCTCTTCACCTCTAATGGTCCTGCCCTCGTTTGGGCCAATCACAACGCTTTTTGTAACTTGCAGTTGTTGGTTGTTTTTTTTTTCATCAGAATCTGATCAGTGGTGGCAGAGGAAGTGTATGTGATGGCAATGTTGATAATGGAACAATTGTTTCAATAATTATCGAGGTAACATCTGAAGTATTTGTTCATATCAGCCTCTCTGGTGTGAGCGTTTCATGTCACTGCGAACTGAAATAAAAGCAGGTTCATGTTTGAACGCTTGCTAGGCATTTTTAGCTTTTCTTTGGAAACATAACAGTATGAAGAGATGCAACGGAGTCCCCTAGTTGGATAGGAACCAGGGTTCACGGTCGGTGACAGAGCAGCATGCCACCAGAGCACCTCCAGGACCATCAGGTGGAAGTGGATCTCTATTTAGACGTGGCTGTTTTTGTCTCCATGGGCATCGGCCATCCAACGTGTACAAACTAAGCAGAAATGTGTCTGAAAATGATGAAATATAGCTCATTGTACTGGAGAGCTAGCGTGTGGGTGTCTTTACATTTCATATTAAGATGCATGTACCCATACTGCTGCAGTGAAATGATCCACTTCATTACTTCAGTACTAAGCACGCTCCCAGTGTAGCGGGTAACTCACCCTGCCCGGCCCCGCCCTCGTGATGCGTTCATGCCCCTTGTATTTCAGCCCTCGCCCACTAGGCCGTTGGGCCTTTTTTCACAGGCTGAACGATTAATCATGTTCACTTCGGTCCGGGGCGTTTTCCATTATTTTCTGACTTTTCTTTTAATAGAGGAAACCATCAATCTATCCATTAAAAAAGAATTAACATAATTTGAAGTGTAGTATCCAGAAGGTAGGCTAGAAACCCTGGGGCCCTCCCCAACATGTAAGGAGGTAACATAAGTGTAATCATTCTCACAGTGAATCGACTGACGTTTCCACTCGCACATGTGTGGGACGTTACTAATATGAACAGTGAGCATATTTTTGCATACATCCTCATATCTATCAGTAACAGGATCTTTCAGATGTTATTTCCAGCCACATGGGCCCACCTCAGATCTGTGACACCCTCAGCGTTCGAGCGTCATCTCTGGAGAACGTGGAGATACGTTGAACCTCGAATGTGAGGGAATACGTGACGAAAAGATGACAAAGGGCAGCATTCAGAGAGAGAGAGAAGTTGTAGAAGGAGATTGTTGGGTGACTTTGCCCTGCAGGTGTGACAGGGGAAGTTCAGCTTATCAGATTGATGGAGACTGTCTCGCTACAGGGGGAGGGGAGGGGGAGGGCGGGAGACAGAGCGAGAGAGGGAGGTGGGGGTCTGGCAGAAAAGTGTCTGTCGACTCCTCCTGATACCTGCCTCCATGTCTGAGATGATATGGGAGATAATATTGATGATATTAAACGCAATAACTGTGTCTCCAGCTCCCCCTCCCTCGCTTCAGCCCCTGCAAGATAAAATCAATGTGCCATTCAATGTGATTTATAGCTGAAAATAATGGCACTGTTTAGGCAAGGGTGTGTGTGTGTGTCTGCTTGCTTTAGTGTGTGTACAGTATGTCGCCGTGTGTCTGCATGTGGATGAGGTTGAGAGGTGGACGTGATGTGAAGATGGATGATGTGTGTGTGCGCGTGTGCATCTGCGTCTCTTTGTGTGTGTGTGTGTGTTGATTTATTTGACGATGCAGATCCAATCTCCCAACGGTTACATTAATAACTGCAGAGTGTGAGGGCGTCACGTGGTCGCGGGGCGTTTATGGCTGGTATCGATCGGGCGCTATCGCTGTTTATCGGAGCGGGAATGCAAGGGTAAACACGGCCTTTGTGCAGACAGCTGAGGTGTTATCGGGGGGGGGGGGGGGCAAAAGTTGGGAGGAGGAGGACAGAAGAAAGTGGATTACGTGCTTTTCAAATAGAGACAGCTCTAATAATATGAATGTGTGTCTTTAAAGAAACCGGGAGGTTTCTCTATTATGAGTTCTCACTGCAGATATAATATTCTATGTTTCCCCCAGCAGCCTTTGTGACGTGTTTCCTTTCCACATCAGCCCTTTTCATATTTCTGTTGGCCACACAGTGGATGAGAGAAGTAGTAAGTTAATGCTATACTACCAGCTCCATTTACACGCCACTCATGCGTTATGGCATTAAGATGTCTCCCTGTTATTGATATGCCTGGTCGGAGACTGCTTATGATGGTGGTGTCAATCGTAGTAAAGGTCTAAAGCAACCCATAATAACGCACTTTGTATGGCGTATGCTATAATTACATACGCAAATGTAACACTTTATAATGACCATCATTAATAATAATTTTTTGTTAACAGTAAAAATAACTACTAACTTAAGTCTACTTACCTATCAACTTAGCATTTATTAATGACGGTTATTATAAAGAGTAACCCGTAAATCTTCAGGGAGGAGCTACTTAGTGTGGATATCGTTTAGTCCAATAGAGCATTTTTATGTTTTTACTGATCAAAGTGTGTTTTCATCTTCTGCTTCACACCTCTCCCCACCCCCGTGTGACTGTGACACACTTTCACTTTTTACAGTGTTCATGAGCTGCTGCTCCTCCTAAAAGATTAGACTCTTTTTAAAATGAAATAACAGTCCATGCCGACGAAGCTTTTAAAGCTGGATTTCCAGACTTTCAATTTACATAGTTGAGAGTTTTAGAAAAAAAAAATTACATAAACACAAGCACTTTTGATAAGGATCCCTTAAAACACATTTTTTAGAGGATTCCTAATAAGATAAGTAAGTGATCATAAGTAAGTGAGCAGGACATGTTACAGTTCAACAGATGTGAACTTCAACAAACATTTACCCTGCTGTGTCTGTGAACAGTGTCCTCCTGCTCTAGTCCAGACGCATCACATGAGTCTCATGAGGGTGAAGGTAGCTCTTACCAGCTTTAAGCTGCGTAAAACATAATTATGCACCAGAAGATTACCTGTAAAACTGGAATGGTGGCACAGACGAATGAGGGAGGACTGTCCTGAACACAGAGCGTCATTTAGATGATCTCTTCTTCAGTGGTACCTACTGCAGCAAGTGACTTTGGCACGGTTACTTTTAATCATGCACTCCATTGCACGACACTAACTGCACGCCTGCATTGTGACCGCTAATATTATCAACTATGTAACTGAAACGGTCAGTTAGAAACACCTCCTAGTTAGTTTGTTTATGAACTCAACTTAAAGATCTGGGTCACTTTATTTTCTGCAGAGGAAACGATGAGTGAGATTATTAGTGGTTAGCTTTTGACTCAACCTAACCCTTGGCCTGATGATCATGATGATGCAAGACCAATGAAGAAGAAGAGAGAGATCCTCGGCTCAGATAGCCTGAGGTGCTGTGATGCAACTATTAATCTAATCTCACTAATCATGAGTCCCGCTAATGGGGAGGGACCCAGCAGTGTGATGAACCAGCTGATAGCAGCCGCACAGGCAAAGTTCAGGGTTCAGGAATGCGCACGCTGGGGAAGCACCACGCACACACAAACACACACACGCACGCACACACACACACACACACACACACACACACACACACACACACACACACACACACACACACAGAGTTCCAGCCCCGTGCGGAGGAACACACGCATCTCTTTGATCAGCGAGCAGGAGGCTTTGTAATCAGCTTGATCAATGGCAGCAGGGATATCAATGCTGATTACAGGAACAGAGGCGGCCTCGGTCTCTGCTGAAGGTGATGGGACGGGGCGGGGGGGAAGTTGAGACCCAAGAGAGAGAGAGAGAGAGAGAGAGAGAGAGAGAGAGAGAGAGAGAGAGAGAGAGAGAGAGAGAGAGAGACTGTTGGTGGACAGAGACAAAACTGAAGGTAGAGAGTTTCTGATGAGTCTCTGAGAATCAAAGGGTTCGTCTCTGCGTGGCGAGGTGTCGCGTTACAGCTCAGGGAGTCATTTCACTGCTGCCTTTGATCAACAGACAGGAACAGCCACTGCCCAGACACACACACACACACACACACGCGCGCGCACACACACACACACACATACACACACACACACACACACACATACACGTGTTTGAATATGTTTGAATGTGACTGTGTTGTGTGTCCAGAGCCCAGGACGCAGGACTCCGGAGGAGGCCCCGATGATGAAGACGAGGACGGGGAGGAGCCAGGTCCGACACACAGCGGTGGGGAGGAGGAAGAGGACGGGGAGGAAGAGGAGGAGGCGTCGCGGTGGAGGGGTCCAGGTCAGTACGCTCAGCCAGTAAACCTTTCCTTTGCTATTTGGGACCATTTCAGACTTCATTCCAATATTTTCTTTTTTTACTTAAGGATTGTGAAGTCTTTGTACCCTGATGATGAAATCAGGAGGTGATCACCTTCTGTGTTTCACAATACTTAATGGTGTGGTGGACTTTGATATTAAAAGTGAAGTGAAGTCAAGTCATTATTTACAACTACTGTCCTATGGTTTCACACAGAGGGGCTTGTAGACAATTTCAAATTCAATCAGTCAAGAAATGTGCAATATCTGTTGAAGTCCAGCACAGGAGACAATGAGCAGGGTCGTCCTTCAATCAGAGGATCGGCGGTTCGATCCCTGGCTCTGCTAGCCCATGTTTATGTGTCTGTGGGCAAGACACTTAACCCCAAATGTCTCCTGTAGCTGTGCCTACAGTGTGTGAATGGTAGCTACTCCTGATGGGCAGGTGGCACCTTAGCCCCTCCCATCAGTGTATGAATGGATGAATGATGTCATGTAGTGTTAAAGCACTTTGAGTGGTCGGAAGACTAGAAAAGATCTATACAAGTACAGATCCATTTACCATTTAGCGGGAGCTTCACATAGGAATGTGTATAAATACCTGTAAGTATTGACAGTTGACTTCAAATATTTTTTTTGTGATGCACAACATTTGTTACTGACTATCATTAAACATATACAGCTGTATGTTTTAGTCTGAATGTAATTGGAGAGAGAGAGAGGAAGACGGTACATATGACATTTGATCATGAATACTACCTTAACCAGGAGTCGTTACCGAGTTGTGCTGCACATAAAATCATGATTTTATGATCACTACATTTAGTGATAAAATGAACAAAAATAGGTAAATGACAGCAGCTGTGCTGTGAGATATTAACCTTTAAAATATGTGATAGCATAGTAAGTTAGGAAGGCCATCATCTTATTGTCAATCTTTGAGGATGATGTTAAAATATGGATGGTTAATCATACTGCCAACACCATTTCTCTGCCATACGCTAGAGAAGAAAGAAAGCCATGAGTTTGTATTGAAAATATAAAGTCAGACTAATGAAGTCTTCATGAGAACAGCTCTGTGTTCCCTCTGCCCTCACCACGACAACTACTTTAGCTCTCTAGTGTTTCTACACTGCGCCTGACTTGTGTGGTTTCCACGTTCAATCCTAACTTTATCCTCTCCTCAAGGCTTATTCAGGTCTCTTTTTTATTTGAAGTAGCTAAATATATATATAAGGAGCTCTCAATCACACCAGAAAAGAGTCCTTTTTTGCAAATCAAAACCAAGTTTCAAGTCTTTGAGCTTGAGTCCAAGTCAAGTCTCAAGTCTTTGAGCTTGAGTCCAAGTCTTAAGTCTTTGAGCTTGAGTCCAAGTCTTAAGTCTTTGAGCTTGAGTCCAAGTCAAGTCTTTGAGCTTGAGTCCAAGTTCAGTCTCAAGTCTTTGAGCTTGAGTCCAAGTCAAGTCTCAAGTCTCAAGTCTTTGAGCTAGAGTCCAAGTCAAGTCTCAAGTATTTGAGCTTGAGTCATAGTCAAGTCTCAAGTCTTTGAGCTTGAGTCCAAGTCTCAAGTCTTTGAGCTTGAGTCCAAGTCAAGTCTCAAGTCTGAAGTCTTTGAGCTAGAGTCCAAGTCAAGTCTCAAGTATTTGAGCTTGAGTCATAGTCAAGTCTCAAGTCTTTGAGCTTGAGTCCAAGTCAAGTCTTTGAGCTTGAGTCCAAGTCAAGTCTCAAGTTTTTGAGCTTGAGTCCAAGTCAAGTCTCAAGTTTTTGAGCTTGAGTCCAAGTCAAGTCTCAAGTCTTTGAGCTAGAGTCCAAGTTCAGTCTCAAGTCTTTGAGCTTGAGTCCAAGTCAAGTCTCAAGTCTCAAGTCTTTGAGCTAGAGTCCAAGTCAAGTCTCAAGTCTTTGAGCTTGAGTCCAAGTCAAGTCTCAAGTCTTTGAGCTGAGTCCGTCAAGTCTTTGAGCTTGAATCCAAGTCAAGTCTCAAGTCTTTGAGCTGGAGTCCAAGTCAAGTCTCAAGTCTTTGAGCTGAGTCCAGTCAAGTCTTTGAGCTTGATCCAAGTCAAGTCTTTGAGCTGAGTCCAAGTCAAGTCTCAAGTCTTTGGCTAGAGTCCAGTCAAGTCCAAGTCTTTGAGCTGAGTCCAAGTCAAGCTCAAGTCTTTGGCTAGAGTCCAAGCCTCAAGTCTTGAGCTGAGTCCAAGCTCAGCTTAGCTAGAGTCCAAGTCAAGTCTCAAGTCTTTGAGCTTGAGTCCAAGTCAAGTCTTTGAGCTGAGTCCAAGTCAAGTCTTTGAGCTGAGTCCAAGTCAAGTCTTTGAGCTTGATCCAAGTCAAGTCTCAAGTCTTTGAGCTAGAGTCCAAGTCAAGTCTCAAGTCTTTGAGCTTGAGTCCAAGTCAAGTCTCAAGTCTTTGGCTAGAGGTCAAGTCTCAAGTCTTTGTGCTAGAGGTCAAGTCTCAAGTCTTTGTGCTAGAGGTCAAGTCTCAAGTCTTTGAGCTTGAGTCCAAGTCAAGTCTTTGAGCTAGAGTCCAAGTCAAGTCTCAAGTCTTTGAGCTTGAGTCCAAGTCAAGTCTCAAGTCTTTGACTGCATAGCTATATCTAAGGAATTAAAAACATGATCTGTATCATCATTATTTTATATACTAGCATACAGTGTTAGCATTGATTAGTTGTTTGGTATATGATCCCAGGCTATTCCAATGCAATATGAAACAAATCCAAATGATATGAGTAAATGACAGTCTTTTGGCTCTAAGAATGGACATAGACTAACGTTACCCAGGTTAACAGGAAAATATTGTTCACATTATTAGGCATGCAATAATACTCGTAACATATTTTGTAATAACTAATAATTAAATAACAGCATTTTAGATCTATTTATTTCTGAAGTATCAGGACAAGGAAACTATTGGGTATGGTCAAGGTTAAGAAACTAAAACACTTCAATAAGGACAGAACATCGTTGGGGTTTGGAAAAAAAACAAACTCAAGTTTCCACGTACCGAGGCAAAGAGCACTGAACGTTGGTGTGCTGCAGAATAGTCCAAGATGGCCATATTCCAGCCAACACACTACCATTTTGACTCTTCATATGCTCTCCAGTGGATCTAGCAGCCCCGTACGCTGTGTGTGTGTGTGTGTGTGTGTGTGTGTGTGTGTGTGTTCATGTGTGTGTGTTCATGTGTGTGTCCTGGAGACGCTCCTCTCTTTCAGGGTCCGTTGTGTTGTCCTACTGTCCCCCTGTAGGAGATGTGGATGTGACAGGCCTGGAGAAAATTTATTCAAGCCGTAACAAAAACACACACACACACACACACACACACACACACACACACACACACACACACACACACACACACACACACACACACCGGCTAAGAGGAGATAACAAGTAAATCGCCATAATTTTATTATTTATTTCCTCTCTTATCGAGGTTTGTTTGGTTATTTATTTCTCTCTGTCTGTTGTCTTCAATGAGTTAAACAATGCAAGAAGATTACCGCACTATCTCGCATTATTTCCTTTTCAAGCTGCGCACGTTTTATGTCTGTCTGTCTGTTTATGTGTGTGTGTGTGTGTGTGTGTGTGTGCATGTGTGTGTGCACGTGTGTGTGTGTGTGTGTGCACGTGTGTTTTAATTCCTATGGTGGGGAGGAGAGGATGTGTTCATTATCGTCCTGTCCCAGCCTCGTCCCTTTAACAGTAATTGGAGCGATATTAATTGCTGCGCTCCGGCTGGTTGATGGTAGCACCATGATGCTGCACTGATAGGGCCGTCCGTTTTTTCTTTTTTTTTTCTCTCCCCCTTCCTCTCCTCACAAACTAACTGCTGGGTGAGCGAGGCGGAGGGATGGCGGGGAGGGGAGGGAGGAGGAGGAGCGGGGGGAGAGAGAGTAAGGGAGAGAGATAGCCCCTCTATCAGCTCCGGAGCAGGCGCTGTCTTTATCAGGAGCACGATTGGCAAAAAGGAAACTTTGACCGGTCTGAATTTTTCTCTTATCGTCAAGCCCCCCCTCCTCCACCTCCCCTTCCGCCCCCCCCCTCTCTCCCTCCATCCATCCACCTTCTCCTCCTCCGGTCTCTCCATCACCACTAACAACCCCACTAACAGCCCTCCTCCTCGCCACCCTCCACCCCCCAACAGCATACATCTCTCCTTCTTTTTCTCTTTTTTTTTTTATTGTTTCCTCTTCTTCTTCTTCTTCTACTTCTACTTCTTCCTCCTCCTCTTCCTCCTCCGGCGTGTCACAGCGGGACTGGAGTCCCTGGCTAATGTGTTCTTGTTCATACACAACGTTCCCCATGTATCAGACATTTGCCATAAACAGATGAGGGGAAGTGTGTATTGGCTGGTATGGAAATAAACATGGTGTTATCTCCTGTGGGAGTGTTGGCATTCCTCTCGTTTCTCTCTGCTGTTGCCTCTCACACACTTGTGCTGCTGGGACCACGAGTCTGTAGCTCTGCATCTAATGGCTTCGGTTGCTCCAAGGGGAGACACTACAGGTGAACAGGGCACCGATTTACCTCATTGAAACTTTGGACTTTAGCTTGAGCTTTTCTGAAATCGCATTTTAAGTATGCAAATGATGAATTATCATATCAAATATGTGCTTAGTGCATACATTTTCAGAAAATAAATCAAAGGATTCAAAATTCTTGTTTCATTTTTTTTTTTTGACGTATTAGAGTCAAAGGTTTTTACAGAGGAGATCTTTTTTATATCTCTTTTAATAGTGTAAAAGTGTTTTTAGGAATAAAATATTGTATAAATCGGGCTATGAATGATATATGAACGAACCCCTCAGTAAAAACCTTCAGAATATAGAGGACGAATGGAAGTGGAAAGTTTGGATGTAAGAGCTACTGAAGTGGAGATTTCTAGCCATAAAAAAAAATATTTTGAGAAAACTTTAAAGATATGTCTTGGTGAATAGGGTAAAAAAGAAGGAACTACTAGATATCCCCATGTAATTTCCCCAGTTGATTATTGACATTAAGACATTTATTTTTTGTATTTCAAGTTCATTGAAATGTTATGTTCAAATATGCAAATGAGGCGTTATCTAATGGTGACCTTTGGTAAATGTAGGAGAAATCTACAGACACATAGACAAAGAAGTAAAATAAACCTTTAAATGTGTATTTTGGATGTTTTCTCTCCGCCAGTGAAAGACGTGAAATAGTAGAAAATAACCCAAAACATCCCAAACACTGACCAGTTTATGAAAAGCGTTGTTTTCCTGGTGTCTCTCCTTTAGTCCAGGGTCAGCGGTCCATAGTGCCACTACAACCATTATGCAGAACACATTGTTTGTGTTACATGCTCTTTATATTATCTTTTAATCCTCTTCCATTTTTATTTTTTGGCTGTCCCATGTTGGATTTTTTTATTTCTTTTATTTTTTTTATGTTTTGTCTTGTGAACATTTTGATGTGAGATGTCTATTTTTTTTAAATAATTATGAATCAAATCAAATCTACATCCGACAGGGCCCACTTTCCAAAGCATTCAGGACCAACATCCCTCCACTTTGCTGATGACACCCGTATGTAGTCAACAACAGTAGCGTGAAACAAGCACTTGGTTTAGCAGCTAGTCGATCGACAGGAAATATTTCAATTTGTTGCTTCCAATGTGAGGATTTTCTACTTTTCTCTGTTTTATGTCATTGAAAATCGATCTGATTGTGAGCTGTCAGTCTGACTGAATGAGCAATAAGTCACCCTGGACTTTAGAAATTCTGATTGGCATTTAGACCAATCAATACATTGGAGAACCTGAAAAATACTCAAGAGTAAATGATAATTATTTACATGCCTAAAGGACAGAATGTTTGTGAGTTTTGACAGATGATAATAGTTGAAATCAGAGCAGCAACTAATGTTTTCATCCCAGATGAGTTTCAGACTAATTGATTAATCGTTTGTCTGCTGAACATTGGAGAATATTGCAAAATGCTCATTATAATTTCATGGTGATGATTCAAATAGCTCATTTTTATCTGATCAGTAGTTCAGAATTGACTCTAATGTGTGACATTGAAACGCGTAAAATCTTCAGATTTCGGGCACAATAAATTGATTATCCTCTGATGAATTGACTTTCTGTTGATTGACTAATAATCAATCAACAAATTAACCGCTACAGCTTTCGTGGAAATAAAATGTTCTTGGGCACTTGGCTCAATGAGGAAAGGGCTTCATTATATTCATGTGATGGTGTTAATGTGTGACGATGTAATGGTCCCAGTGCTTTAGCCTGTTTCTAACAAGTTCCCACCAAGACACTTCTCATACAGGATATTGACTCTTCACATTTCAGTCTCGTGTCCCTCTTCTGTCCACATGTGCAATCTACCCTCCTTCCCCTCATCTTTCCATCTCAGCTTTCACCTTTTCTCCATCATTTTCTCTCCCTTTTGTTTTCATCTCTTCCTCATGAGTCATGATGCGTCTCCCCGTCCTCACCTCTATCCATCACCCTTTACTCCACCCTTATTCAGCCACTCTATGTATGTTTATAGCTGTTTTCTTTCACACTGTGGACATATTATATATTCTTTACTTATAAGTTCCATGCAGTCTCGTGTGTATGAAAAGTCTAAATTAATTGAATAATAATCTATTAATTATATTTCAAAAGTGAAAAAATGATTTATTCTAGTTTGAAATACAATAATTCCTAGATATGAAAATTTTAATTTCCCTTTCTGTGCAGTTTGTGTTGTAACCTTATGATAATAATCTCTTAATTTATTCAAATAATTCATTCAAATAATTCTTTGTGGCCGTCATTATTGTTCAGACGGACTGATATTAACATAAAACTGAGAAAAACAACAACAGAACATTTTAATTCATCCTCTCTCCCTGTTTCTTTTTCTTCCTGCTTAAAGATAATACAATTCATTACTGGACACAACATTTTTCAATCGACATATTTAACACCGTCTCCTCAGTATGTAATGACTTCTTGTTTATATGTCTATCTCAATAAATTCCTTAGTCATAGATGATAGTCGACGCCATTCTTTTTTCCTCCAACAGCAGCTATCAGAACATTGGCTCTGTGTTTTCCATTGATATGAAAAAAGAATAACATTCAAATTAAAGAGATGATAAACTTGGAATGGATTAGAGGCTTCAGCAATTTTCTGTTTCTTTTCTCCGATGTGTCGTTCGTCTTAAAACAATCAAGATGGTGTGTGGGTGTGTGTGGTGTGTATGTGTGTGGTGGTGGCACGGTGTCTAGGACAAGTCTAGGTGGAAGCTGGTCCCTATCAGGGATGGCGTGATATGCTAAAGCCACCGTTTTAATCTACAGTGTGTCCGCACTGCATGATATGCAAAATAAATTATGAATAGAGAGAAGAAAAAAAAACTATCTTTTGATTGACCTTGCAGGCTGGAGGGTTCGATATTTTCCCCCTCACTGCTTAAAATTCTTGATATGCAAATGTGTGTGACAGTAATCCCTTGTCGTTGGCTGGCAGGCTGGCGCTCTCTCCCTCCACGACTGTAGAAAGCTATTGTCAGTGGCCATCACTAAACGGGGACGGGGTTTTCTCTCCAAGGCGCTGGACAAAAGAACTGAAACTTCCATCAGTTTGTGAATATGAATGAGTTAATATAGAGCTTTATTCATAGTGAAAACCCTCCAAATTTACAAGAAAGGTGAAGTGGTGTTTAGATTTGCGGGCCGGGAGGAAAGAGGAGTGTGTGATGACATACATGTACTCTCCGTACAAAATCGTATATTCATCTACTCATTTCCTATTACACAGTCAAACGTGTAAAAGTGATTGTGATGTGAGAGTCATGCGCAGGATTAGTCCATTAATCTCACAGAAAATACATCTGCAACTATTTTGACTATTTATTAATCGCCTGTAATTTTTCAAGGAAAAATAATGACATTGAACTATCCATATTTTAGCTTCTAAGTTATGAGGATTTGCTGCTATCTCTTTGTTTTATGTGATGATTAACTTGTGATTTTTAGATTAAACAAAATAAGTCATTCAAAGAATTAGACTTGCTCAACTTGAACTTACTAGGGAAAACATTTTTTTTTGCATAATATAGACCAAACAATCAAGAAAACCACTTGCAGATTATTCAATACTGAAAACGATCATTAGTTGCAGCGCTACTCTTATGATAATCTTATGAATCTGTACACTTGTACCATTTGCCTGAATATGTTAGAAAATAATGAAAATGACATCATAGTTTGCAAAAGCCCTGGCAGACATCTTCAAATTGCTTATATTTTTTATTTCAAGACAAAGAAAAGCAGTAAATCCCCATCATTTAGAAAACTTTGAATTTGGGCATTTTGCATAAAAAAATGATTTAAACTATTTCGTTTTAATTCGCAGTTTTAAGAATATGTTACGTGTTGCATTAAGCTTTTGATCTTGTAACTAAAAAGCATATTCCTATGTTAAATATTTCTCATCTTTTAATGTTATGTTTAGCCTCTTACATTTTTACAAGACGTACTTGTGCTTCCCACCTGCAGTACAGTCCCTGTAAACAGAGCACTGGTAGCAGTGGAGCGCCCTGGTGACTTCTCCCCATCATAGAACCCCGGTCCGTCCTCTCTCCGGCCCTCCAGCGTGCCACGGATGGCAAAGAGGGTCCAATCACACGACTTGTCTACTCCGGGGGAAGCCAGCCGAGCGAGGCGCGCTATTTTCCTGCTGGCCCAGCACTCCTCGCTCCTTATCCTCCCCAACAGAGTTATTTAAATTACCTCAAATAAGGCGTAGTAATGGCAGGCATAATAATGGTTATTATTATTTACCAGGCTCAGCGCGCGCGTGTGTGTGTGTAGTGGGTGTGTGTGTGTGTGTGTAGTGTGTGTGTGTGTGTGTGTGTGTGTGTGTAGTGGGTGTCGGGTTATCATACAGTAGTTAATTATAATGGAGCATGAAGGCACGCTATCACCGCTGAGAGTCTCATTTATTGGGGTTGGGGAATGAGAGATGTTTGCCGCGTCACATTTGCATATTGTGCGCGGCAACTTTCCCCCCATTGAAGTCAGCGCGGACGGCACAAGGTGCACCCTCATCACTTTGTCCACATGTGATAAGACCTTTGTTTCTCCGTTTGATCCATCTAGTCACGGGTGGCTGAATGTTGCAACTGGAGGATAAGATGTTTGTGTAAAAGCTTCCAGTTTTTCTGCACTGTTTGCTCATCTCTTTGTGGAGCTATTCATACAAATCCAGGACCTCCAATATCTCTAAAATGTAGCCATTCCAGGAATACAGGACAACAGACTTACTTTTTTAATTATTGCTTGGCGGCCAGTTTATTCAATAGGTCTTATAAGGTTTTTATCAGCATTCACTGTGGATTCAAACATACACCTTTACACGGTATCGTCGTTGTTTAATGTAAAAGTAGCTCTCCCTGAGGTTTCTTCCCTTTTTCTCCCTGTTAAAGGTTTTTTTGGGGGAGTTTTTCCTGAACCGATGAGAGGTCCCGGGACAGAGGATGTCGTATTTGTACAGATTGTAAAGCCCTCTGAGGATAATTTGTAATTTGTGATTTGGGGCTCTACAAAATATATTTAATTGAATATATAAGCAAATTGAGTAGATTTGACATTAATGAAATTGTTACCGTATATCAGCAGTGTTACAGCTTAAATATGTTTCCGTGTGTATTATGTGTTAAACCAGGAACATAGACGGTTAACTCTTGAGACGAGATGCCATCGAGCCAAGATTAAAGGAAGTGAACTCGGGATAGAGGGATGAAATGTTAGGGCTTAAGGAGGAGGAGAGAAAGAGGACGGCGTGAGGGGAGAGGAGAGAGAATAAAGGGGCAGGTGAGAGAGGGAGGAAGACCAAGAGAAGTGGTTTGGAATAAAGAAGTACAATATTGAGTTTAGAGTGCAGAGATAACTAATGAAGGGTGAAAAGAGGGGTGAAGGTTTAAGGATCAATGAGAGAGAGAGAGAGAGAGAGAGAGAGAGAGATGAAGGGTGAGAGATTTTAAGAGGTGCATTTCAGATAGTGAAATTAGAGGTGAGTGGATGGGAAGTGGGAAGGTTAGATATAGAAGGATGAGGTAGATAGAATATGAAGAAATGACAGTCGGGCTAAAGTCCTCAAAGCATAACAGGTTTGAGTTTGGTGTTGAACAGTCGATCATTGGACCTCATGCAAGAACATTTTCACATTATTATCTCAACTTTCTCCTACTTTTTTTGTACGATGGCTCGTATAGGCCAAGTCAGATTCAGCTGACGCTGCTAACTTCTGATGTGTGTAAATGCCTCAGCAAGGAGGGGGTGAGATCATTTAAGATGTTCATATTAATATTGTAGTGTTATACAATAGCATTAGTAGCTAATTTAAATGAACGGTGACATGGTTAATTCTATCAGCCTATAATTCAAATCGCAAACGTCAAAACAGGATAATGTCAACATATTTATATAGTGGAATTTTAATCTGGTTTTTAAACAGTTTTTTCAGCTGACTAATGTCACATGTCTTACGACAGGTCTGGACCAGGCGGCAACTTCTTTAGTTCTGAGAGTGAAGCCACTGCAGTGCAAGTGTCTTAAACCTGCATTCTCTCTCCTGACCACCAGGGGGTGACTCCTCTGGTTGTATAGAAGTCTATGAGAAAATGACTCTACTTCTCTCTTGATTTATTCCCTCAGTAAACATTGTAAACATGAGTTTATGGTCTCAATCTCTAGTTTCAAGTCTTCTTCAATACAGCATGATGTTCATTTCGTAAATTATGCTCCATTTAGAGTCAAACAGACCATAAAGCGTGGGGATGTTTTAGGGCGGGGCTACAAGGTGATTGACCGGTTGTTACCAGAGCCGTATACAGCGTCTCTACGTCGCTCCTCCTCAGTCCAAATATGGTCACTTCCGTTCACTGGTTGTAAAAAGCCACGGTGGCGACGGACGAAATGCCGAACTCAAGGTTTCAAAACGGGTGACGTCACGACGACTACGTCCACTTCTATACAGTCTGTGGTCTGGACCACTGTAATGGGCCGCTTGTAGATTGTGTTTGTACCTAAGAGAAAATTCAAAATACGAGAAAATATTTCAATGAGGCGGCAAGTTCCCCTAAATCGTTCGTACAGGCCACTTAACAACAAATCTGTACCAATGTACGCTGAGAGCAACGGAAAACCGGAGTCAAATTCCTTTCATGCGTACGCATACATGGCTATTAGAGCTGATTCTGATTCTGATTAAGAACCAATTTGTTCGTACGAGTGGTTCTTGCCCATTGCGTTTCATTACAAGTTAGGTTTCTGAGGTTAATGGACTAATTTGTAACAACCAGTACATTTCTTACAATTTTGGAATGATGACCAAAACAACAGATGTAGGTAAATAAACAGGGCCAGGCTGAGTGAATGGGTTTGATATGGTGTCAGGTTGGGTTACGCTATGGCAGGGTAAGGTTAACGACATGAGAACAATTTCAAATTTCAAATTGGGCGACGCCGATTGTTCTGTAGCTAATAGTGGCCACATCTAGACCCCATCATTTTCACAATATACTGTTACACATCAACTGTGAGCTGCTTCAGAGCCGGACTGACCCACATCCACCCATCGCTCACACACTAACACATGCTGTACTCACGCTCTTCTCTGTAACCTTCCTCCATATCTCCAGCCAGCAGACTGCCGTGTCTCTCAGGAGGAGGGTGTCCCTGCAAGCACCCTGTCAATTCCGCCCGTCAATCAAAATGCTTTGGGATGATGATTGGTTGGCATGTGTCCAGAGGGCTTGTCATGTCAGTGAGGCTGTGATACCTCAGAGTAGAGTCTGCCGTTTGAAATGCGCTCAGTGGAGGCTTGTTTTTGTCCCATGAGCATGTGGTGGAAGAAAACTTTTGTATGTGGGTCAGCAGCTTGAATGCAGGTTAGACTTATTAGATCTTTCTCAAAGAAAGAGTGGCTACTTTGGTTTGCACCAAGCGGCAACTTCTGGTGCTGAGGAATGAAGCCAACGCAGAAGTTCCAAAAGCTGCAGTTCAAGTGGCCAATTGAGTTAATCCCCATAGACCTTCATGTTAAAATGACCAAGTTTACACAGAAAAGGCCTCTGTAGATGATATCCCTGTTCATGGCAACTGCACGGGGAGTGAATCTTTACATAACTCACCCGTTTTGAATTACATTAAGGTTTACAGTGAGACATCATTTAGGACGTGGCCACTCTTTTCAGCTCCACCAATGAGCCACCACTTTGCCCATTTTTAGTCAGGTTGTGTCGTCAATGCCAAGTTGGCATTGTTAGCACCCAATCACATCAATCACAATTCTCCCAGTAAATCTAACTGTCAGTCCATCAACCGATTGATTGATCAATTATATTAGTAATTTAAGAATAGATGAATTGTTTCAGCACTATTACAGATAAAATACAACTACTATCCAATACCAGTTGATTCTTTAACCGATGTGAAGCTCAGTAGTAGTGGTAGCTAAGAAGTGGAATACTAGAGTGTGTATATACATTTGTTATTATGGAGTGCTTTATAGAAATCTGGTGATATTTTAAAGCCCACTCATACCAGACTATAAGTGGAACAAGAGTAGTGTGTCAGTGATGGGTCACATGTCACATGGCTGAACTAAAAGAGCTTTCCCAATACATATGTCGGGCTTCTGTGTGTAACTTAGTCTTTTTAGTTCCAGTGAAACAGTTTGGGTGATCAGCCTCTTTTCCTGCAGCACAAAGTAGCCCTTATATAACGAGAGAACCTAAAAACTACATGTGTGTACAGTGAAAGGTTGTGAGTGCAGAAGCTGATGAGGAGCACTCTGAGCCAGCACCGCCCTCTCCCTCCATCACCCGCTCCTGATCTACTCCACATATTCTGACTGACACATACACACACACACACACACACACACACACACACACACACACACACACACACACACACACATACTCTCTCTCTCCCCTTCCTCTACCATCTCCTCTCTCCAGCCTCTCTCTGATGTGTCACTCCCCTCCTCCATCCCCGATGATTGATAGGCGCGAGGCCCTAATCTAAAGGAACATTTCTCGGTGCTGTCCGGCTGCTATCGGCCCAGCAGCTCCCATAAACCCGACGTGTGAGCCCTTGGCAGGCCTGGCGCTGGTGGCGGGACTGGACATTGGCACGCTGATTACCAGCCTATCAGATTCCGGGCCTCTCCTGCAGCCACCGCACCACGCCCGGCATACCTTGCTCTCACACAGTGATACACTCGAGCATGTGTGTATTTAACTTGTGGTGTGCTCCATTGCCTACATCCACACGCCAACCCTCACCATAATGGTGAACATGCACAGTCTGCTCTGGATAGGACGCTCACTGTCCCTATGTTATTCTGATACTGGCCGATGTAAGAGAGAAATACAGTAGCTACAACAGAACACATCACTATAGATTCAAACTAGAAATGACTATAAACTGATACATGAGGTTTGACTGTAATACTGATGACTGACAAGTATCATACTCTAGGATTATTTTGTATGCCTCTGCGCCAGCAACAGCCGTGGCTGGAGGCCTTATGTTTGCAGGTTGTCCGTCCGTCCGTCTGTGAACAATTTGAATTGGTTGAATCAGTCACTTACTGCTGATACTACGACGTCGTAGTGGAAGGCATTTCTTTGTATTTGAAGATGACCTGATTTCTGTCAGCAGCAGCACATATTAGTTTGTCTGGAGGCAGATGGTTCTCAGTACTCAGGTTCTGTTGAACTGTGATGAGCTCCATGATACCAGCAGCTAAAGCTGATGGTAGAAGGAAAACCTTCACAGCTTATTATTATCAATTAAGGCTGGGCGATGTGGAGAAAATCAAATAGCACCAATCGTTTTGACCAAATACCTCGATATCGATTTTGTGACGATATTGTAGGGTCGACTATTGGTGCTCTTATCAAATATGTACACGGTCATCAGTAATTCAGATATAATGGATAAGTGGGTAAAGGCAAATAATAGAACAGATAGTCTCATCACTTTACTGCCATGCAGCCTTTAAAACCAGAGAAAAACCACACCTTATTATGATATCCAAAATGTAAGACACTAGTCTCATAATATGATATTGATATATTCCCCAGCCCTATTTTTTAATCAACTCCACCTCTTCATGTCTTTTTACTGCCATCTTTGCACATTTTGGGGCTGTTCTTCAGATCAGTACATACTCTACCACTACAGAAGCCTTTGGGCCTGTTTACCATAAACACCACACGGCAGCAGGGTTGGTAAACATGTCCATTCTTTTTATCCTCTACAACTATTTAAAGGTATCAAAGTTACATATTAAAACCCACTTTGTACTATAATTTGTATAAAAATACTTATTTTTGCTTTAACTAAAAAACTAATGCTTAACTAATACCAAACACTTATGTAATGATAATATATTCAATCTAAATGATAGATTCCAGACCTAACCCCCAGTCAGGACCAACAACACCTCACAGTTTTCTCATTTTTCTGTCCGACAGAACTCAAACAAGACTTAACTAGCACATGAACACACTCATGTCTCCGACTTTGTGCTCATTTTCCCCATCTTCCTATCTCTTTCTTATCATGTTCTGTCTCTTTCTCTCTGTGTCCTCTACAGTATCTCTCACTCACCAGTTTCCTTCCTCTCGTAGACAACAATCTCTTGTTTTCCCAAGTCTTAAGGGACTTTGTGTGTCTACAGCAGCACTAGATGTAATTTTGGCTAAAAAGTCGACTGTTAACAGCGTGCTCTATAGTAATACACATGTTTGGTTTTTTTCCACTTTGTCAATCCAGGAACTTTCGTTTTAAATAAACCTTTCAGGTTTACAAACTGACTATAAGTAATTAAATGGACAACAAGTAGAAACTAGTGGGTTACAGCAGGTGTGTAGACAAAAAAACAAACATAACTTGCTGCGTATTTAAGCTATATTACTTTTAGACGATGCTAACATATGCAATGTTTTGAAAATGATTGAGGACAGCATGGTTCCATTTGCTCTACTTTATAGAATTCAGAAGCAGGGAATATACAGCCTCAGTCTAATAGAATAGAAATAAAGGATCCGTTCCCTCATCAACGCTTTCTTCTTTTCCCCTTTAGTTGGTCCCATTAAACAGACATATCACAGGAAGATGCTTTAGTGAACACTATTTGTGTACTCTTTCTAGATATGGGCACAGAATAATAATCTGTGTTTTACAGCCCCTCTCATGATCCCTCTGTTTTTTTTTTTTTTTGCTTTACTCGCCGCTCTCTTCTTGCTCTTGTCTGTTTTAATTGATGAACCTCTAAATGACCCTGAGTGTGTCGAGCAAGCCTATCACTCTTTAACTTTTCCATGTCTCCCTCCGCGGCCCCGCGCTGCCGATACCGGCCTGATTGAAATGTCCTTTTTTTTCCGCGGAAGCCAGAAGGAGTTGTTAAAGCAGACATGAATTAATGATTGAATTAATTATCGGAGTCACATACCGTACAATTAATTTTGTGGCTTTGCCTCAGTCTTTTTTCCCCTCTCCCCGTCTGTGCGCAGAGAATGTCAAGAAACATTTTCTAATTAATTTATGTGTGATTATCAGGGATAGTTTCTGGAAGGTCTCCACTTTCAATTTGTGACAGGCTACAGCAGAGGAGAGGGGGGAGGGAGGCCGGGAGAGACGGGGGTGGGAGGGTGAGCGAGGGAGCGGCTGTGCTCGTGGAGTGCGTGCCCTCTCACACTCATGCACTTAGATTTTATTTTTCTCTCAGACATACAGTTTCACATTAGGATTACTCCTTCTCCTCCAGCCATGCCTCCCAGTCCGTGTTGTTTCGCTGTGAAACTGAATGTTGGGAATTGTTGGGATGTTGCACAGTTTTCTACTCGGCACAAAGACAGAGAATACACACTTACATTTCTAAAGGGGTGTTCGACGTTGTCCTGCTTGGAAAATGTGTGGAAATCGAAGCACTTTCTCGAAAGATAGGTTGAGACTTTTTCCAAGTTAACATTGTGTGGTGTTCCATGAGGCAAGATTCACAAAAAAAATAGGAGACTCGGAAACATAAAGCGTCCATTTATTAAGAATTCAGGGATAAAGGGTGTGGGTAAAATTGGTTCACTTGCACTGGCGATCTTCTGGCCAGCCTCTCAGTGGAGGTCTGAGAATACCAGTGAGTGGTGTTGCCTGCTTGGTCCTCTGTTCAGAGTGTCTACTGAACTGGATCAAACTCTCTCCATCACCTCCCCAGACCCGACCATTGGGATCTCCTTTAACCTGGGTTGCCACCTTTAATGTAATACTCCCATGCTATAGGTCTTTTTCCAATGGTTGGTTAAACGGCTGATCAGAACTTTGTATGGGGACGCCATCTTCCTACATAGTTTTGTATCTACAGTTTTATGAATGGAAAAAGATGCACGTCGTTGTTCTGGACGAAATAGCAAACTCTTATTTCAGCATCTTTCTTGGCTCATTGTGAAAAACATTGAATTAATTGCTCCAAGTAACTTCTACCATGTCTTCTCTTCCAAGAGAAAATGTCCGTGGTGATGCATCAGCCATGTACTGATTGGTTACATCACTTTTTTGGGACTGTGCACCCCTAAAGCACAATATCAATATCATGATAAAGGCCTTAAGGTGGGTTCTGCTTCTTTACCGAGTCTTGAGACCCTGTCTTTAAGGTCAAGATTTTCATCTTTTTGGTTAATGCATAAATGCTGCACATTCAATAAAATGTCGGATCATGACATTGCAAATTTGGAGCCATGTAGTATTATAGCATTCAATACAGTTGTTTTCCAAAACTGATACCAGTGCAATGGATCATAAAACTCACGGTTCGGATCGGTACCCGGATCAGAGTCACGGATCGGATCACCACAAAATAAAAAAAGGAGGAAATATTTTACAGATCCCTGATCACGTTTTTCAAAAATTCTAAATATTATCCTTTTACTTTACTTACAGTGTTTTTTTTCTTCATAAACACACAATTCAAATGATAAGGAAATAAAATATTGTATTTTTATGAATTAAAACAAATCTTGTCATTAGTAGTTTTAATGATGTATTATAATCTGTTTAGAGATATTGTAAACAGCTCATAATTCATCTCTAATATCTATTTCTGTTGTTGTAAAAATATGTACAATGTAACATTATCAGAGATCACCGACTATAAGCATTTACAAAAGCATACATTATTTCCTGCTTGTATATGTTACTGAAAATTGGCGGCTAAGTGGTCAGTAAAATGTACACACCGTGATGGTTAACGTTAAACTGGTTCATTAATCCGCGGTTCCCATGTGGGCCTGATAGGTACTGCACATGTGCAAACTAGTACACCTGTGGTTAAACACAATTTTCCAGCCAAATAACAGAGCTATCATTTATCGTTAGCAGAGGTTCTATTGAGTTCCATTATAACGTATCCATGCTCTATTCAGTAAAAGTGAGTATTGGGTGAAGGTAAATGTTAACTCTATCGTGATGTGTTCAAATTTAGATTTTGGCAAGAAACTTACAGTTGTATGAAGGAGGTGTTTTCACAGCAACATAAAATGGATATTAATGAGGTCATTATGACCTGAACTTTTTGGTTTTTAACGCATTGGTATTGGATCGATACTCTAGCTCAGGTATCAGAATGGGTAATGGGGAAGAGAAAACGCTATCAGAACATCTCTAGCAGTCATATACTATAAGCATTACTCACAGAGACGGACTAATGGGGAGTTAATAGGGGCTCAGTAGCTCATCAGGCTGCTGGGGGCCCCCGTGGTTAACCACACTACCAGCCATTCACGGCTATGCATGGGGTCATTAACATGAAATGGGTGTATCCTCTTGGGACAATGCTCACCACGTTAGACCGTGAGATAACGTGTGTATGAAATGAACATTTTGACCTGCGGGTGGCATATTTACAACCACCTCTAACACGGACTGGTGAAACTGGTTCGCAGCATTTTAAAGCGGTGTGCTGGATGCACGTAGTTTCCCTCCGTCTGCCTTGTGACTGGTTGGATAACGCTGGACTCGCTTTCTCACCATATGCATACAGAGGCACATTTTTTATCTGCAATAAATGAAACTCCCCACCAGCAGTCAGGTGATTGAACTCCAAAATGAAGATTTTGCATGTGAATGTCAGCATTCTTTGCATTTGTTTGTCTTCAGTGAGGAGGAGGTGGAGGAGGGGGAGGAGGGCTCATCTCATCAACAGTAGCCCTGTCGCTTGTTCTGTTTTCACCCCCTTGGTCCTCTGAACAGAAAAAGAAAAAAAATGCTTTTAGTTTTCTCCCCCTCATTTTTATCTTTCTTCGCATATTTGTGAATTTGCATGTTTGCTTCTTGCTCTTTTCTGGTGGTGTATGTATTTTGTAGATAAAAGTTCAGCAGTGCAGTTAAGAGAAATTAGTTGGGTAAACAGTGGTAAATGTCAATGATAAAGTTCTGTTGAAGCTCATCTGATTAGCAGGGCTACGCAGGTGTCTTATCTTGCCTGTGCAACAGAGGGTAAAATGGAAATGATTGCGTGGTCCTGAGCAGAAGATGCCTATCCCAGAAATGTCTATCTGACGCTGAACCGAGCCTGCCGGACTCCAGGGACCCAGGGGTGCTGCATGGAAGATCATGGAGAGAGAGAGAGAGAGAGAGAGAGAGGAAGGACAGAAAAAGGAGACGCAATCAGGTCTCGGCTGTTTTTCGATTGAGGCCTTTTATCAGCCAGCATTACAAATGAAGTGAATTGTCATTAATGTGAAAAGCTGGGGAGGATTCGTGGATGCACATTTTTTACTTTTACCAAAAGAACAAAATAGGTGTTCTGATTGAACGTTGATATGATCAAGGTTGTACTATACAATTAGCAGGATAACAAGGACAGCACCAAATATATTGTTTAGTGTTATGAGGTCTTAAGTAAGGCACAATCATTCATGTTTTGCATGAACACTGAAACCTGCCATCACTTTGTGAAGAATGTTATATATTTGACTACTTTCAAAACTCTCAAATCCTTAAATGAGTCTTTGCAGACTTTTCAATGATTAGCGGAAAGTTGATATACAAAAGACGGTGTACGGTTTAGAATACGTCTATCTTAACAGTGTCATGTGGAAGGGGCTGTCATAGTGACAAACCAACCCCACCTTTTTCCAGTTGAGCCCCACCCACTTCAAACCAGTGAGATGAGCACAGAAGGAAGAAAATAAATATAACTATCACAGCCAACCAAAAGAGCTTTACCTTTGGTAGAAGATGTGTTCATGTAGGATCCCATCACTCATAGCAAGAAGCTAATAACATAGGTTTCTATGGCTTTTAAAGGCGCAGATGATTCATATCGGATCAATTTAAGTAAACAACATACACATCTGTGTACAAATGTTGCCTTTGATACCTGTCTGGCCCTGTACTATTGAGAATGTATGTATATATAGTATATAGAAGTTTTACATCACAGAAGCAATTGAGACTAAATAAAAACTGTCAGTAGTTTTCTACTCTTTCCCATACGTACGATGTATATTTGGCAGCTAGAATTGGATTTGAACATAGAACCCTATGTTTTCTAACACTGAAAGAACTACAGTCTTGGTCCTGTGTTTCCCATGAGGACTAGAGAGAGAATTGCAATTGGAGGCGTTGGGATTTGTCATTCAGCAGAGGTTAAACCCCACCTATTAGTGTGGGGTCGGAGTAGCACGCAGATAAAGATTTCCTGTTGTGTGGTGTCAAAAAATCAATAGCTCCGCCGCGATGTGCTCATTTGATATCAACAATAGTCTTTTTAAAAATCAATTAGGCCGGATAGAGGAGAACATCAGTGTTGGGTTACACCTTTCTTTTTTTCCCTTTATTCCTCACTGATATCCAACCAGACAGGCTGTTTGGTGAAGCTGCTTGTTCCTATTGGATGACCAGGTACGCTGCACTTAGGCATGCTTCTTGCGTATATGTGAGCCCTTGCACACCAAGCTCAGTTGGCCTTCACACAGTTAGACTTCACATGTAAGAATGCCACTCACAAAAAGTTAACATAAAGTTTCATAAAGTTTGTGGATGTGTCACACTTAAATAACTTAGGCCTGATTATGTACAGTGTTGAAGTCTTCCAATAGTGTCACTATTGACAGTAAAGATCTTTTGTGAGATCATTTTTACTATAGAAACAAACTTGTTGCTAAAATCAAGATTTAATTCACTTTTCTTAAATGTTCTTAAATCTCTCACAGCTCTTACAGTAGCTCAGCCTTGATCTCTGCTGTGAAAGGTTTAGCCATTCACATGTGTACAGTGAGTATGACAACATGAGAAGATACTGTATATTATTAGAACAGAAAATGAAAGTAGACCCAAGCTACTCCCATATGGGACTCCATACGCTGTATCATATTTTATTTCCAAATACTAATACCTGAGATCACTTTTTATACAATCAATGCTAATGCTGACACACTTTTTTTTATCATAGAGGGAGAGCAACGAAAGGGAGGGAGGCAAGGGAAACAGAAATGTTTCCAAAATAAAAAAAAGAATTGATTGGAAACAAACTTCTTGATAAGCACTGCCAGTTTCCTAACAAGCCCACAGTTGCAGCCAGAAATAAATCAGTTTCTCCATCTTTGGGTAAGGGTACTATTTTGGATTCTTCCCAAAGTTGTGGACAGTGTCCACCAAGTGGGCATTTATTAATAATATGACATATCAGTTAAGATAACAGCTCACCTGCAGGTTTAATTAATTTTCCTTCCAAGTGACTATACCTGAACGCAGCAATTAATCTACCTGATTAAGTATAGAATAGCACTTTAGGCCCTCATATTATTCCCAGTAGGGCTACATGTTAAGTAGACATCTTAAATCATTCTTTTTGTTGGTCAAAATAAATCCTTGGTAATGTTGTACGGTTTGATGAGAGCTTCACTTCAACTTTTATTGTTATTTCTTTGACATTATCTGGGTTTTTTATGATTGTCTAAAATGTAAGCCTGTTTCATAACTTAAGAGTGGAGGTATCCATCTGGTCATTTGCATGATTGATGTGCAACGTTTTAAGCTGTATCTCTTTAAAACACAAAAGATAAGCTCATGATTAAGCCTTGATGGCGTGTTACATTCACTGACCTCTGCAGACATGAGCATGCCCAACGCATAACCTCATCAAGACATCCACAAACATTACATGACTCACAAATGACTCAACATGAAGTCTTTTACACAATTTAATATAAAATGTGAATTCCTGCTTTGTGCAATTTTTGCCCTCCTAGTTAAGACGACTCATAAATTCAAATAATTGTCAATGATGAAGTTCAAATACTCCACAAAAAGTATCAAAGTTCTGGCACACCGAGGAAAAACATACTGAAATTGGAGTCTTTTAGTGTTTCTGCTTTAGTCACTACATCGTGACAGTCATAGTCACGATGTAGTGACATAGTGACTACATAGTGACTGGAGAGATGAGAGAGCAGCTTCTGTGAGCCTGACAGACGGTGGGGATGGACCCATCGTTTTAACCACGATGCTAGTTCCCCGTAGCCGCTTGAGTCAGACCTTTGTATGTCATGAATGGAACTCGCTGTTCCACCTTAAACTCTCTCCCACTTTAACATCAGTGAAGTTTTCAATAGATAATTCTGTCCTTGCTTTATCATTCGTATTTTTTTCTTTGTATACATCACACACATTTCCATTATTAGGACTCACTCATTAAAACAACAAGAGCATTTAGTAAAGTGTCAAAACAAACAGCTCAATAAAATGGTACCGAGCCAAAAGTCCTGGAACGATATCACCAGCGCGTGTCTGCCACCTCCAGCTCTATACCCCCCCCCCCACCCACCTCTCTTCCTCCCCCCCCCTCCCCCTCTCTGTTACACACACACTCATCAGTTAATTGCGTTAGTCATTCCATTAATGGCGGACTGATTGTTTTATTGTGTTGGCTCGTCAAAGAGGCCTGGACGCCCCAGTGGCTGCTGAAGCGTCCGTATTGATAAGCCTTTGTGTGTGTGTGTGTGTGTGTGTGTGTGTGTGTGTGTGTGTGTGTGTGTGTGTGTGTGTGTGTGTGTGTGTGTGTGTGTGTGTGTGTGTGTGTGTGTGTGTGTGTGTGTGTGTGTGTGTGTGTAGCTGGTGACGGGGTGTATGATGGTGTGTACAGGGTAGATGTGTGTGGGCACAGTGTGTATTTGGCTGCTGAGTGTCACCTGGTGGACCTGTGTGTGTGTGTGTGTGTGTGGCCATGTATTACTTGTGCTGTAGACATTAATCTTTACACAGTCACATCGTGGGGACTCGCCTTCCTGTTGAGGACAGAATCCAAATCATCACATTTTAGGGTGATGACTTAGTTTAGGGTTAGGGTACGGTTAGGTTAGGTTTAGGTTAAGACTTGGGTTAGGGTTAGGATAAATATATACAGGAAATGAATGTACGTCAATGTTACGTCGTTTAAAGTGCTGGAAACAGGATTGTATGTTTGTGTTGTGTCAGAGCTTGTGTTTTTGGAAATGGGTCATCTAGCACTGACAGAAAGACTGATGTGTGTGTAGTACAGTAGCGTGTATACAGCGATGGGTGTAGTATCATACAGAGCAGTGAGGGTAGCAGCAGCCAGTGCAGCCACATCGATAAGGAGAGCTGGGTTATTATGCAGGTCTGTGGTGGGCGGGAGGTAATTAACAGGGATTAGGATTGTTGGAGGCCTCATGTGACCCCAGTGAACACCGCTAACCTGCTGGGATTAGCAAGCAGCGTTCATTAGTGGAGGTGCAACGACAGCACTTTTTTATTAACCAGCCTCCCTGACATACTTGATCTACAGTCATTGACGCTGCCTATAATTAACCAGTTAAACTCCATCATTTTCATTTACATATATGTACATTTTCTTACATTTAGTAACCGAATGATCTCTACTAAATATGTGTTAATGATAACATGGACAACGTTATGTAATGTAGCCAGTAGTGCTGGCACATTAATAAAAGGAACACGACTAAGAGTCTACAGCCATGCTAGAGGCTGGGCTAAATGCTAACGTCAGCATGCTAACATGCCCACAATTACATTGTTCACGATCTTAGTTTAGCGTGTTAGCATGCTAGCATGCTAACGAGCAATAAATACAAAGTGCAGTTGAGGATGATCCGCATCCTTAATAATGTTGTAGAATTTGTGGTAAATGTGACCAAGTCCATAATCTCAGATGGTTTGGTTTCATGATTATTGGTTCAGCATTGCTCAATGATTTCCCCCGTTGGCATAAGCAAGCGGCTGTCCAGTTATCAATAGATCACAGGCCAAGCAATAGACCAGAGTGACATTTTTACAAACATTTCATTTCACCAACATTTCAGAAATGCGCTTCAACTTGTGAAATAGAAATGTTTATCTTTAATCAAGAGGTCAGCTCCTCTTGCAGCAGTGGCTTTTAGTGCTAAGCCAGTCCATGTACACCTAGTGCACCTCAGAGGACTCTATGACACATTTGGATATTGAGGTTGGCATCAACCTTGCCACAACAACAAGTGACCTCGATAAAACAGGTAATGAAAGGAATATGATAACACGTGTTCAGCCTTAATATCTGCCATGCTATGCTCGTGTTGGGCTTGTTTATAAGTTAATATCTGTGTTGGCTCACTGAGGTCAAATCCTTGCTCCGTTTCACAATGAGGGTCAATTGAGCCGGTCAGGCTGATAAGAGCACCATGTGGTGAAGATGGGCCAATGGTGCAGCGGCAGCCTGGACATTGATGGAGTGCTGAGATAAGAAGGGTCAGAGGCCCCATGGGACAGGAGATAGCACACTGGCTGGACAGACGCTGGACTTCAGACTGTAGCCGGCAGGTTAGACTGAGGAGTCATGTTTGGGTTGGTGCTTAACCTGGGACTGAAATCTGACACTGACTCGACTTGAACCTGGAACATTTGTGTCCAAAACCCCAGAATGTGTCAGCAGGCCAGACCCCAACAACCCAGATATGTCCTCTTTAATTTGGCGTATTTCCAACAAAGAAGTGAGACGGGGTTGTCTTCTACATATTTGTGAAATCGAGCTCGAGATAAAAAATTCAGCCCAACCTGACCCGAGCACAACAGGTCAGGTCAGCTCCTGTTGCATCTGGCATCAGTGTCACGCTCTCATGTGCACCGGGGCAAGAGATTGAAAAAGTAGGGCTGGTTACAGTGTGACATATACCATGACTGGTAAACAAAGTGTGATGGCACCTGTTTGAAAATGTGATACTAGTGCCAGCCCTGAGTGGAGCACATAAAGTCTTTTTGTCTTGACTTGGTGGGATCACTGTTGATCCTGATATAACAGATACTATCAGGTCAACTAGTTCCGTAAAAGGTGATCCCTGTGTGACCGCTGTGTTATTCATTATATTGTTCAGAGTGCCTTTGCAACTTTGAGCTGAGTTAAGGAAACATATACCACTTCCTGTTTGACTTTACCTCAACAGCAAAACAATGTTTTCAACCGCTATTTGGCTTTGAGGACTCGTGTTATTGAATTAATGCCTACTCCTCGCTGTGCCTCCTACTTTCTCCTCTCAAACCACACTCCTTCCTGCTCCCTCCTCCCTTCCACCACCCCCACCGACCCCCACCCCCGTTCACCACCACCACCACCTCCTCCTCCTCCTCCACCCCTCCACCGGCTGTGGGAAAGCCATTTTATCAGCGTCTGTCCGTTGTTCTCTGGTGGGGATAGATACAGAGAAGATAGATGAGTGTTTTGACATGGAGAGTGTTAGACAAACACTCTTATCAGGCCCGCCACTTTAGACCGACCCCCCGAAACAGTCGCCTGAACCATGGGCGAGATGAGAAGGGGTTTGGGGTGGGGGGGGTTGGAGGGGGTGGTGGGTGAGGAGGGGAGGCCGATTTGGAATGCGTTTTGATCAGAGGCAGAGGGGTCGACGGCCACAGGGAGAAAGCCTACTGCTGCTGCTCTACCTTGTTCATTTATCGTCGGATGTGCAGGCAGTTGTCTCAACTACAGACCGCCGCTCTTACTGCACTCAGGGCTGTCTTACGTTTCTAAAACAGATGGATCGGCCCTCCATGCCTCCCAGAGAACTGCTCTCTATCTGGGCTGCGGCAGGCTCAGACCACAGCCCGTCACTGCCATCCTTCTGCAGTTATCAATTTGAGGAAGTACACAAGAAGTTTCCCCTGTTTGAACCGGGCCAGGACAGAGAAGTGCTGGGCTGGTGTCAGAAACTCCCCCTGCTGTCGAGCCGTTGACAGTTTCTGCTGTACGCTCTGCACTGCTGCAAGGGTTCAGGTCAAGTTCAAGCCACATGCTGCCTCTGCTGTTGTGTGTGTCTTTTTCTCCTCCGTCACATGGTCTCTGCTAAATGTCATGTTTCAACCAGCAGGGGTTTTGAAAGGCTGAGAGCGATATTTTCATTCGATATTTCTTCCCATACGTAGTATCTTATAATCTTATAATTAGTATGTCGCCCTATTGATGCCATAAGAAATCCATCAAAACTCTTCCTAAAAGCTTTACCAGTAAGTTTTATTGGTAAAAGTGAGTTCTGACTGTTTATGAAATATAAATAAAAGATTATGTGAATGCTTAAAAATGTTGATATAAAGATTTTTTAAATGCTCTCTTCATGATGTTTGTCATTGAGGTAATGATACCAGTAGTTTAATGATGAGGTCACATCAACATGTTTGTATATTTGGCTTATTTCAGCTTCCCTGATGTTAACCGCTCCTCTCTTCTCTCCTTCCTCTAGATGACCTGGAGTTCAGTGAAGAGGGCGGGGACAGCAGGGTGGTGGTTGGCAGGGACCTCCATCCAGACACAACGTGGGGCCCCTACCCTGGAATCCTCCAATCAGAGGGCAGCACAGACGATCGGGAGACAGAGGTAAGAGCTGTGCATCACTGTCCAGTAACCAGTGGCAAAGATGCTGTCATGGTTACTGAAAGTGAGATATAACTGTTTATGGATTCTTATATTACAGACAAGCTGTTGAATTAAAATGATACATATAATTCTAAAGCAACACCAGTGTATGATTTAAAAAAAAAAAAAACATTGTAAAATAAATAGGTTTGAATTATGATCTTAAATTTTAAGTATTTTTTTATGTTTTTCCAATCAAAATAAAATAAAAAAAAATAAAATTATTTATTTTAATTTCTGAATTTGAGATGTTTTTCTGATTTTGGTCAGAATTCTTGTCAGTATTACATGTAAACCACTAGCAGATTACAAATAAAGCATAGTCATTTCTATGATTCTGCATAATTAATCCAGTATGTCTAATTAATACATTAATACAAGCTTGAAGTTCAGTGCAGCAGTCTCGTTAGATACATTAGAATAATGTAAAAACATGTATTAGTTGATTAGTTTATTGATGAGAAAATAAATTGATCAGAATTGTGATGCTTTATTATTCGACGAAGTAATTTAAAAAATATATAATAATAATAATAATTGCAACTTCACAAATGCACTGAATTTGGCAAAAGATTAGCTTGCCTTCTCAATTAGTCGAGTCACAGAAAATTAATCAACAATATTGTCATTTATTAAGTGAAAATGTCAAACATACTCTGATTCCAGCTGCTGAAGTGTGATTAATTTCTGATTTTCTGACAATTTCCTACTTTTACTGTTTTATATCATTGTAAATGGAATATCTTTGGGTTTGGGTCTCCTGGTAATTCATTGGTATTTCCACATTTTTCTTAGATTTTATATGATTGATCAAAAATAGTTGTCAAATGACATTGTTTATTTTTTGCCCTATTTTTGACTCTTCTTTATTGTTAAAGAATGAATACTAAATACAGTATATAAGGATTATTTGATAGTGAAAATATATGTAACTTATTTCTTATTAATTATCACACGCAGCCCTAAAATAAGACTCCAATGAATGCCATTAGAGTGAAGCTTTCAACAATGTATCTAGTAATACACATCTGGCATATATTGTCAATCATGTTGTTGTTGAACTGCATCAGGCTGAAGAGAGACCTCCAGCTAGCTGAAGACATTTCAAATGGACAGGTCAAAGGTCAGGGGTCACATGGTCGAGTAACAAAGAGAGACAATGAGTAAACACCTTATCACGTATGTGAGTGATAGTAGATGGAAATGAACAGCTCTCTGTGTGTGTGTGTGTGTGTGTGTGTGTGTGTGTGTGTGTGTGTGTGTGTGTGTGTGTGTGTGTGTGTGTGTGTGTGTGTGTGTGTGTGTGTGTGTGTGTGTGTTGGAAAGAGTGTGTGGGACCGGATGGAGCCCTATCAGAGGCTGGGTTTGTGCATCATGTGCAAGTCCATCTAATCATATGATACTGATGCTGGGAGAGGCTTCCTGGCATGGAGAACAAAATCAGACAAACACACACACTCACACACACACGTGCATGCAGGGCCATTCCTGCCCGTCATTATCCCTACCTATTTCTTTTATTGATCTACTTTGCTTTGCTTAGCTTGCTTGTTGCATCTACAGTTGTTTTCAGTTTTGTGGTTCCAAATGCCAAATGTTAGTCCAGCTCATCCCAGTTTAACCAGTCCACTTCAGGCTTTAAACCACTTCAGGCTTTAAACCACTTCAGGCTTTAAACCAGTTCATGTTCGCTTCACAAAAAGGTCCACCCAGTCAAAAAAAGCCAGATGGAGTTTATAACACACACCTACCCCATCAGTCTCCTCTCCTCTCTTCTCCTTTCCCCTCCCCTCCCCTTCCATCTTTTCCCCTCCCCTCCCCTCCCCTCCCCTCTCCTCCCCTCCTCTTCTCTTCTCTTCTCTTCTCTTCTCTTCTCTTCTCTTCTCTTCTCTTCTCTTCTCTTCTCTTCTCCTTCTTCTTCTTCTTCTTCTTCTTCTTCTTCTTCTTCTTCTTCTTCTTCTTCTTCTTCTTCTTCTTCTTCTTCCTCTTCTCTTCTCTTCTCCTCCTCCCCCCGTCCTCTCCTCTCCTCTCCTCTCCTCTCCTCTCCTCTCCTCTCCTCTCCTCTCCTCTTCTCTCTTCTCCTCTCCTCTCCTCTCCTCTCCGTTCCCTTCCCCTTCCCCTTTCCTCTCCTCTCCTCTCCTCTCCTCTCCTCTCCTCTCCTCTCCTCTCCTCTCCTCTTCTCTCTTCTCCTCTCCTCTCCTCTCCTCTCCGTTCCCTTCCCCTTCCCCTTCCGTCTCCTCTCCTCTCCTCTCCTCTCCTCTCCTCTCCTCTCCTCTCCTCTCTTCTCTTCTCTTCTCCTCTCCTCTCCTCTCCTCTCCTCTCCTCTCTTCTCCTCTCCTCTCCTCTCCTCTCCTCCCCCCGTCCTCTCCTCTCCTCCCAGCCCTCCCCAGACGTCCGCCTGTCTTTTATCTCCTCATGGCGCCATCCTCCTGGACAACAAACCCCAGTGATTGATTCCTGCTTGATAGGCTCTCATTTCTAAGATTTCGTTTATTATCAGTGAGGTTCTGAGTGTACAGATGTGTGTGTGTGTGTGTGTGTGTGTGTGTGTGTGTGTGTGTGTGTGTGTGTGTGTGTGTGTGTGTGTGTGTGTGTGTGTGTGTGTGTGTGTGCGTGCGTGCGTGCGTGCGTACGCACACACACACACACACTCACTCACCCATCACCTTTTGTTCTTCCCCTCCCTTCCGCTGCCCATACCGTCCTATTCCTCCTCTAAACTGTCAGTTTCTGTTCTTTTGAGGGCTTTGCATTCATATGGAAAGCATCTCGTTCTGACTCTTAATTCCCATTTTCTCTCTTCTTCCTCATTTTCTGCCCCCTCCTCACCCCCCTCCCCTCCTATCTGTGGACTGGAGAAGTGAGGAGATGGACCTTCAGTATCTGCTGGAGATAGTGGCCGTAATCTCACATTCCTCCTGTGTTTCTCCCCCTGTCACTCCACATCCTCCCCCTCCTCCATCCATCCCTCCATCCCTCCCTGCCTCCCTCCCTCGTGGGTCAGCAGGGGTCAGGGCTCTTCTCCTCAGCGTGTTGGAGAGAAGAAATCTGCTCATCTCCTGCTGCGTTGCTAAAGCCCAAGTCATCACACTGCATTCCTTGATTGGTTTTTTGAAACAGCAAACGTAGAGGATTTTTTTATATATACGGGAATAATATTCAATGTCAAAAGGTACTGATTGCATCTCGTAAAATATGTAGATGAATCCAATTACTCCAGTACTTTAGCAAAAGAGACATTTAGTTGCACAGTTTTACGCCTGTAAATTATGCGTTGCTTGCACAGTCTGCTCTACTGGCAACTGGCAACTGGCAACGTTGAACGGGACACACTCAAGGGTCTCCTGAACAAATGTCCTGTGTTGGATTGACCCATCCACCTCCACCTCCTCCTCCACCTCCACCAGCCCTGTGTGGAATATCTTGCACTTAATACTACACTGTGAGTGTGTTTGAATTGGAGGTAGCTGAAAGCCTGGTGCATTGCATGCGGACATTTAAGAGTGCCTCCGTGCGTTGGTGTCAGACTCCTCGGAGCACGGAGATGGGAGTGAGAAACTTTTCTGCTAAACCAACTTTTAGAGATGTTCCGATACCATTTCAAGATTCTGATATCTGATATCAGCCAATACCTGGTAGTGATCCTACCAGTGCGTTAAAAAGTTCAAGAGGTCATAATTCATCTCTAATATCTATTTAATACTGCAGTAAAAACATATCCTTCAAACCACAGTATTTACATAAGTTAAGTTTGCTGAATGGCGCTTGATACTGACACTAATATCTGTATCTGAACAACTCTACACAACTCTACTGACACTGGTATGGTGATGGTTATGGAAGAGTTCTAATTATGGTTAATAAAAAAGACAATGTCAATTACTGCTGAGAAATGGGATTGTCTCAAAAGTAGTTTGAGAGTAGTTAAAACAAATGATAGATATATATATATATATATATATATATATATATATATATATTGTTTTTTTGTTTTTAATATATATATATATATATATATATATATCTCATTTTTTTTTTCTTTTTTGTAGACAGTCTTTCAAATGGATAAACTGAATTATCATCAATAATTATGTAACATCAATATACTGTATATGCATAATGAGTATATATATACAGTATATGTGTCTGTGTAGACAGATTGAAAGACAGTAAGCATATAGGGGTAAAGTGACATAGTGATGAGCTCAGGAGTCTTAAGGCCTGTGGGATGAAGCTCCAGTGATACATTTGACTGAATAAGAATAAATACCAAAGCATCCAACCAGTATGATATATAAAGTAAATGAATCCTTTATGAATGCATAGTTGGTATTAATGGTAAAGCATGTTGTGGGAGACTATTGCACATCAACAGCACACTCAAAAGTCAAGGTTTTATTTCGTATGCATACTGAATGAAAAAAACTTACTTTTATAACTCTTCCAGAGTTAACACCCTACATACTCATAACCTGCTTAGAACTGGTCTGTAGTATGGATTTGGACATCATTACATCTGGAGATCAGACCAACAACTCTCTGATCACAAGATCATTTTTAAATCATTTTTCTGCATCAAGTTTTTTTTCATTATTCCAGTTTTGTGTGTAAATTGTAAATGGGCATAGAAATGGATGGCTAGAAACCCACTTCAGGAAAGCATTGCCCAACATCATGTTTCCTAGAAATGGTTTAAAATTGCTTGAAGGAGCAATTCTCATTCCTTCCTTATTTCTCATCAGGTGTTTTGCATATTAGATTACAAGCTCATTGTGGTGCAGACGGTGCATTTTCATTAACAGATACTGTATGAAATATATATATATATATATATATATATATATGAGCTTTCTCCCCCGCCAGTCCTGGTCCTCACCAGGCTCTGTGAAGCCCCCAGGCTTCCTCCCCCGTCTCTGGGTGAGATTGGCATGGCCCACTTGACGGTCCTGCCCCTTCCGGCATCGCCCTCTCTCTCAAATTATTACTCTTATTGGGCCCCGACAGATAAGCTATCAGTTCGATACGAAGCCGAGCGAGCAACACAACTACATCGGGAAGCATTCACACTGAAGTAACACATACACGCAAAGAGACACGTTATGGGCAATGACTTTATTTCCTTTATCTGAAACAATATACATTTAAATACCTCTGATGTTGTCTTGTGTCTGTGTGTGTGTTATCGTACAGGTGGGGGTGAGTTTGTTAGTTCTGAGAAATCAGGGTGGAGCAGAGAGAGCGAGAGGGAGACAGGCAAAGAGAGGCAAATGAGATCCAGTCCTGGCTCTCCCTCCCAACAGATCTCCTTCATTAGATTGGCGGCGTGTTAACTGGTCTGTGTCATATGGAAATCCTGCCATTTGCATCTCTTGAGAAAGAGGCGTAAAACCATTTATCTATTTAAATATATTCTGGCTGATATGACTGTTGGACTTTAGAACAGGGTATAATAATGTTTACTGATCAACTGATCAACTGTGCTGCTGATTCCTCACTGTTTTTGGTTGAGTGAACAACCGGGTCCTCCTCAGCGAGCCTCCCCTGGCAACCCGGCGAGCGAGCGCACCACTTCTGCTATTCCGATTGGATCGCACATGACAAATCTGATATTATATCTCCTCTCCTCCTGATTGGATCCTGCTTTAATTAACTGATAGTGCGAGTGCGTGTGATTGGACCGAAGTTGCAGGATTGTTGTGAAATTTTCCGCTCAGATGGAGTGAGAGCTAAAAGAGTGACGGTGCTAAAGTGTACAAACGCTAGAGTTAGTTGCGTCTGTTGCGTCCTCCCAAAGGACAGATGTCCGACGAGAAGCCTCCACGGGAGAGACTCCACTTACATCATTGTCCCTATTGTTCTCCCTCCGTCAGCAGCACCCAGCAGCTCAACCCCACCCCAATCCTGTCTTTCGTGGAAAGGCAGCCTGAAGGCACGATCCTGGAAGGAGCAGAGTAGGGGAGTTCAAAGCGTTATCACGCGCCGAACGTCTTTTCATCATGTTTTAGAAACAAGCGTTCGCACTAATCCCCCAATAATCTCTCCAGGAGAACTGGGGCGATAAGGCGCGCCACCCACGGCTTTTCAAACACTTTTTGGGTAGTCTCTTCTCACTGCCTATCTCTCCTCTCCTCCCCTCTACCTCCTCTCCTCTCCACTTCCTCCTTCCCTCGCTCCCCTGGAAGGACGAGTGAAGGTGATCACCGTCTCCTCCTTATTCTCTCTGGAGCTGTTTTCTTCTTCCTTTTTTTTTTTTTTTTCGCGTTGACTCCGAGCGGGTTTGTTTACATCCAGATTTTGATCTTTTTTTATCTGGACTCATCAACAGTGTTTCTCTGCCTGTGTTTCTCCCTCTCCTCCGCCCATCAAATTAGAATGTTAATTAAAATGGTGCTCCTTCAGAAGATGACAAATCAATGATTACGGCGAGTGTTGAGATACCTTCTGCGGTGCCCCCCAGAAGAACGCAATACGGAAGGAACGTTCTTAAAAGGAACCAGAGAGCAGGGCAAGCATCTCTATCTTTAAAGGCACAGTCAAATATAAAAAGACATCCATACACTGTCCCTGTGTTATTGAGTGTTATGAATATTATAAATTAAATATCAAAGCCCCTCTCCGTTATCCCTGTGAAATAATGAAATGATGATTTCAGGCAACATAACTTCTCCCATCATATCAAACCACACTTATCTTTGTTGGCTCATGGTTGCAATAGCTAGCAGAGCAATACTATGGGTTGCAGGTGTTTGTTAGAATATCATTTGGCAAAAGCTTTGTTTACACTGCTAAAAGTGTGTGTTTGGAATGTAATTTCTTCCTCTTTCTTCACATTCTGTTTATAACAGTGCAGGTGAGGGATACGTAGGTGGAGGCCACAATGGCAGAGCCGAGGGGTGGCAGGTGGCAGGTGGCAGGTGGTAGCCGTGGCCGTGCCACGCACAGCACCGCCTTATGGGACACTTGTCCTCTTGCACTTTTGATGTGTTTGAATGGAGACATTTTAAAGTGGGGGTTTTACATGTGCATAACGTCATCCCAATATAATCTTAGTCGTCCCAGGTGTCTGAACGCAGGGTGAAAAAGCTGGCCGTCATAAAGCGTGGCAAGTCTTGATTACTGTTCAGATTTTGGGAACACAGGGCACACTTTCAGACTATGTTTCCCCACAGACATTCCTGGTGGTGTATACTTTGTTCATATTTGTAAGCTGGCTCATTGACACACTGCTTTGACTTACTGGGACCTTTGAATATGATGGGACCATTTGTATTGTTATTGGTAACAGCTGTGCTTTTCCTACCATGTTAAGTTAACATGTCTGCTGTGTCTTGTTGTCCTCATAAGCTCGTAGTCCTTCAGCAGTCACTGTTGACTGACTGAATGCAAGCAAATGCAAGAGTGTGTCAGTGACCCAAGTATAGTGACTATTTAGTCACACAGAAAACAACAAACTGGGCAACTGTGTCTCAGTGGTGAGCAGGGTCGTCCTTCAATCAGAGGATCGGCGGTTCGATCCCCGGCTCCGCTAGTCCATTTCCATGTGTCCTTGGGCAAGAAACTTAACCCCGATTGTCTGCTGTAGCTGTGCCTACGGTGTGTGAATGTTGTGTGAATGGTAGCTACTCCTGATGAGCAGGTGGCACCTTAGCCCCTCCCATCAGGGTGTGAATGGGTGAATGATGTCATGTAGTGTTAAAGAGCTTTACGTATCTTGATGGACATAATATAGTTAACCATGTAACGATTCAATACAGTTTCATATAGCACTATATCCAATTCGGTTCAATCCAGTTTAACTTGATTCATACAGTAGTGTTCCCACGACCTGTCATATTTCATATTTCCTTAGACCAATATGGCTCACTGCAGCTCATTGGCCATGGTTGTAATTTAATGATTTCAACTGTTGTTTGCCTCATATCTGTAATGATGGTACGATGGAACACTATGAATTAGTTCCAAATGATGGCCTGACACATGTTTGTGACTCTTCATAGCGTGTTACGCTGCTCTGCTAGCTCTCCATTATTGTCCGCCTGCTTGCATGCATGACTAGCTGGTTTATGACAGAAGTATTCATTTTTGACGGATTATCCAGAAAAATAAATTGAGTCGGATTCAGAGTTTTGTATCGATGTAGCTGTATCTAAGACTCCTGTTGTTGTTTTTTTCGACACATATCGGTTCATCTTTACACCCCTATTGTTCATCAGTTCATTTAAAGATTTTAGTCAATCTCTCTTCAAATAGAATATGCAATTTTAAGGCGTCACATTACAGAAGCTAAGGATGCTATGACTTCCATCTCACTGGGACTACTGCAGTGCTTTTGGGCAAAACCCACATCACCCCTTGAGTGATGGACGTATTGCCTCAAAATGTTGACCCTGTGCATCATGGCCTTGAGGAGAGCTAGCTTGATTGAATCAGTGTGCTCCACATAGGCTACCTGTCGTATGACTTGCCCACATCATGACAGCAGCTGTCTGTCTCTCAGTCCGTCAACCTGGCCCTGACAGAAGAGCCTATCACCCCGAGAGAGGGAGAGAGGAGGGATGATTGGAGAGAGGGGAGAGAAAACCGCCAAATAAGATAAAATACTGATAGACAGAAATGCAGCCAGCCAGGCCAGGGAGGAAGAGGAACAAAAGAGGCCCAAAGAGAAAGGCGGGAAAGGTCCGTCGACTAAAACAAAACATGAGAGACAAAAGGAAATATGAGAGAAAAAGAGACCTGGATGAGAGGCGAGGCGAACGTGGAAGACGAGGGTTAAATGAGACGGAGGGAGGAGGTGTTCATCACTCAGAGGCAATGACTGGCTGGTATCTGCATCTCCCTGTCATCTGCACCGGCTTCTGCAGGGTGGAGGAGGAAGGAAGGAGGAGGAGGAGGAGGAGGAGGAGGAGGTGTAAGAGACGAGAAGAGGAGAGGGAAAACCTCTATCCTCTTTATCTCTGAGCCTCATCTCAGGCAGTTCAGGAGCCTGCTTTCCAAGAGTGCCTCATTTTCAAATCTCTTATCTCGGCCCCCGTTTTAAGTATCGCAGTTTTATATTTTTACATGTCATTTGCATGCAGCTCATCAAACCTGGCTCCCTCTATTTTTTTTTCTCCTTCTTTTTCTGCTTCTTGGAGGTGTGCGCCGATATGAGCACGAGGGGAAAGACTCCCAGTCTGCTGATGAGAGCCACAGCCATGTACTGTATTGACGATATTTGTACCTCGTGAGAGGAATTTACAGTGTAAAAAAGTATCTTGTGTCTGTTGAATATTTGAGAAATGCTTTGCGTGAGTGCAACGGAGGTAACGTGTGTGTGTGTGTGTGTGTGTGTGTGTGTGTGTGTGTGTGTGTGTGTGTGTGTGTGTGTGTGTGAGAGAGAAAGGCAGGATGAGAGTAGGTTTCTGATTTTTATCTGCCTTCCTTTTCTTCTTTGTATTTTTGGAGGATTCACACAGTGACCTCTTTGTTCGGGACAGTGAGTACAACCCTCCAACCCCCTGGATTGGGAAAGAAACCATTTCCTGTAGCCGAGAGATAGAACGAGAGACAGAGAGAGAAAAGAGGGAGAGATAGGACGGAGGAAAGGAGGGGCAGGCAGACAGACAGAAGGGTAGGAATGAGAGTTTGTAAAAGGAAGGAGGCGGTGCAGGAGAGAGAGAGAGAGTGAAAGAGGAGAAGGGAGGAAGAGGCTGAATTGGATGATTGAATGAATGATTTTGTGAGAGGAGTGAATGAATGAACGATGGTTGAAAAGGTTAAGAGAGGAGCAGGGTGGCTTATTACATTCCTAGCTGGAGGAGCACGAAACTTTTGAGACGTTTATTAAAGTGCAGGCTCTTTAGAGGAAACGCACACTTTTTCAATGTGCAATGAACTGTAAAGTCTCTCGACTGTAGTTTTCACTGTACAAATATTACTATGTGTACGTTTCTGAAGAGATAACACGTCTTGACATGGACGTATCAAAGCCTATTGGCTGGTTTCTATATCGGCCCCTGACAGTTGTAGCGTGTCCCAGTGATGGGAGAGGGCTTTTCTATTATTGATTCATCTAAATATCCTAACATGTTTTGGATTTGGTTTTATTTGTTCTTAATTGATTCATTGTGTCATGCTACTTAATGAATTGATAATGTTATGCTTATTATTTCTGATAATGGTGAAAGTGTTCACCAGGACTTCTCAAAGACCGAGGTGCTTCATGTTGCTTGTTACCTCCGAACATTATTCCGTACTTGCAGAAAAGCAGTTCTCACATATTGTCTGAAATTGACTCAATCATCACTATTAAACTTGTTGCGGTTAATCAGCTGGTCCGCGGCTGATACATCAGCATGGTCGATAATATCGGCCCCTTGTTCAAAGCTCTTCCAAACTTTCATTTGTATTCTACCTTTAAGTAATTGCCTAACCGTATATTCTGGTCTTTGTACCCAAAAAAGAAAATCCAAGTTCTTGTAGTGTAGCACTGAACACTCTCTTAGTTGTTATGTTGGAGCGATACACTTATAATCCTCGCTGACAGCTGCCTCTTTTCCTACGAAGGTTGAATGCACTTGTAGTAAACCAGTTTGGACCAAAACCAAGTGGATGTAAAGGTACAGTATTGGTTGCTATGGTACCAGATGTGCTCACCAGGAGGTAACAGTAAAAAGCAGAAGAAGCTGTTTCTTTGAGGTCGTTTAGAAAAGGTTTGTTAACCAGGAGAAAAACGCCCCACTCGGTACTTATTTGACTTACCGTATAACACAAAATGTTCGGGATCCCAAGATTTTTTGAACTCTAAACTATTGGTATCGATCAACCTAAACCATTCTGTATCAATTGGGCGAACTATAGTTGACTAATAAGGCTGAGCAATAAGGCTGAGCATGTTTCTGAGTATTTTTTTGAATGGACTGTATCTGAAGAGTATTGAAAACTATGAAGTACTGAACGTTGGCATTAAATGTCTGGTCTGGTTTGTAATCATATTCTTTGATCAGATAGGAATTTAAGCTAATTTCAGACTGTGTTTATGTCAGACAAAGTTTTTGTATGGCTGCATTGGTTAAGACAACATGTAATATTTGAGAAACGTGTCTTTGTTTTTTAGGGTTATGGAGCCAAACTCAGACAAGAAAAATGGTTTATTTCTTCTCGTAAGATTTGGAGAAAAGTATAGTTTTGGCCTCAGGATCAAAACGCATACTGAGCTGTGTCAATAATATAGCTTTGTTAAAAAAGGCAGCCCTCAATGACTTAACCCACAATGATTTAACCACTGAATATTATAATGACATTGACAAATAAACTGTATTTAATGTGGACTGGTAATGTCTAGCAGATAACCAGTCTTGGCACCAAAGAAAAATACAAAAATAGAGAATCCTGTTAAATGTTTTTAGAGCATAAGACACTGGATGTTTGAGTATCACTGACCTGTAGCAGTGCTGTTAAGGCATTCAAATCCATTTGGGGAGGAATTCATGCTCCTGATGAGCAGGCGGAACCAGTGTGTGAATGGGTGAATGCTGGTTTGTGAGTGGTCGCTGAGACTAGAGAAGGTGATCCATAAAGCAGGCTTAATCTTTTGATAGAAGGCCAAACTGTCATATCAGTCCGTCCGTCATAAGCCTGCACTAACATGGACTATTGACTTTACATTTAATGACCGTGAGACTGTAACAGAGCAGTGTAAACCATAATGTGAAACAGGGCACACCATTGAGACAAAGATGTGCTAGATGTACCAGTTATGATTTGCATATACAAACATACTTATTCCCAGTGGTAGCAGTAAAACTGTGGCCGTTGACAGCTGTATAGAGAAATCTTAATCTGCTCATCTGCAGGGTAGTGTGGTGGGGGCGGGGAGGCTCAGTATCTCTCTCTCTATATATATATATATATATATATATATAAATATTTCCTCCCTTTTAATCGAAGTCCGTATATAGCACGAGGCGATGTGAGATGGGGTTAGACGTTGGGGTTAGTTCAAGAAAAGTTCTCTGCTTCCCGTCCCCATCACCGCCGTCATAGAGAGAGAGAGAGAGAGAGAGAGAGAGAGAGAGAGAGAGAGAGAGGTCTGATACCAAACGAGGGAATGGAGGAAGAAAATGAAGAAACGAAATCAGCCTGGCATCATTTGCATTCAAGTTTTATCGGTGTTGAGGAGGGCGTTTTTGGGCCTGATAAGGAGAGGGCGTCGCAGGCTGCGCTGGAGGTGGAGGGGGGTTGGTGGAGAGGTGTGTGTGTGGATGAATGGTGTATGAATGTTTTTAAATATGAACTGACTTTAGCAAAAGAAGGCAGCTCTGGTGTTCAGTCGGTGTCTGTTTGCACTAATGCACACATACGTGAATATTACAGCATGTATAGTGAGGACAGGGCATTGGGTGTGTGTGTGGGTGTGGGTGTGGGTGTGGGGTGGTGGGGGGGGGTTAATATCAGACCAAATAATTAGATTCGCTATCGTCTCGGCGGCAGCAGTGCGGGGATCAGGCAGATTAAAGCCGGGCTCGGGGCTGGTTAATATTCATGAGGGGACCGGGGTCCGGGCGAGGGGCTTAGACTGCAGCTCAAAGACTCTCCTCCGGCTGATGGGGCTTAAGGCAGCACTCTCAACCGAGATGGAGCTCTGCCGGGGAGGCCTGACAGCCCACTGATAGATGGAGGGTTGGGTGGATAGTTAGGGGGAGACAAGAGGAAGAGAGGGTGACAAGGCCTTGCATCTACGTGGATCTGAAGGTCTTTAATTGATCAGTGTTTTTATGAAATACCAGGTATTTGACAGCTTTGGTCAATCCCTCTGGTCCTCCATCTTTCTTTTTGTTTCTCCTTTTCATCCTCTCCAAACTGTCACTGCTCGCTCCAGACAGTCCTGACACTTCCAGTATCGTCTCCAAGCAGCGCTCATCTTCTCCTTGGACTCTTAAAGAGGAAACACACACACTACATGAATGCCTCTCCATGACTGGGTCTCGTCTGTAGTTTAAGAAACTGTTTCAATACGATACCTGACTTTTTATACCCAAACTTTTTTGACGCCTTAATTTGTGTAATCAAAAAATGGGCCCCTTTTTAAGCCCTTGAGCGACTGTGTCTCAGAAGGTAGAGCGGGTCGTCCCTCAAGCCGAAGATCAGCGGTTGGATGTGTGCCATCAGGGTGTGAATGGGTGAATGACATGGAGTGTAAAAGCTCTATGAGTGGTCAGAAGACTAGAAGGGCGCTATACAAGTACAGGTCCATTTACCATCTTCCATTCACCAAACTACTGCTCAATGCATCAGTGATGAATATAGAAACACACATGGTAAATGGACAAATCCTTACTCGTCTTCCAGTTGCTCAAAGTGCTTTACACTCCATGTCATCATTCAGCCATTAAAATACACACATCCATCACTGACGGCAGAAGTGTCCATACAAGGTGCCATCGGGAAGTAATCTAATGCTCATTTAAACGCATTAGCACACCGATGGTGTCCTAAGACACTTGGACATGCAGACTGGAGGAGTCGAGGGATCGAACCGCCGATCTTTGGTTTAGTGAACAACTCGCTCTACTGTACCTCTTGAGCCATAGCCGCCCCCCAAATGAAAACCAAAATGAGATATGCTGCATTCTAGAGACATTTCTAATCAAATAATATGTAAACAGGCATAAAAACCCAACCAGACATTCAGCGTGAACTTTGACATAACTTTATTCAATGCTATATGGACACGTTTTGTTCGGCACCAAACACGTCTCAAGGTTCAATACCCAGCTTCACCGTTAGAGGCTACCTTAGTGCGGGGCTGCTCTCTGTGGGTCAGGGCCCCGTCAGTGAGGCCTCAGCAGGTGTTTTCTAGCTGTTTTGTCCCTATCGATGGGGGTGTGGCCAGTGGCAGCCGGGAACACGACTCACGCCTGAAACACTGTGCTTGAGTTGGTTGAGTCTCACGTCTGTAGTTTTCTGCCTTTGATAGTGCACACAGTTTGGCTCTCTCAGCCCGGGTTTGACTCTTTGTGGGTCCAGACACGTTCCTCGGGTGACTGTCGGCTGTTCGAGTCAATGAGATCGGCGTCAGACCAAAAGAAGTGAAAAGGGGTTTCGATACCATCCGGTAGCCTCTCCGTTCTCCTTAACTCCCCCCACATCTTTGGCATATGCATTCTCTACTGGCCTGGCTAATTACACACACACACACATACATACGCACACACACACACACACACACAAAGTGCGATCTGGCCCTGTGCCTCTCTCATTATCTCATTTGTAGCTGTGTTGTGTATTCGTGGCTGTAAAGTGTGTAAAGTAGCACGCGTTTCTTGTTGCAGGTTGACGTTGAAGATAATCTAATGTTTTAATCGGTGGTTATGTTGCCATTTAGTTCCATTTGTTTAACCCTTGATTTCTGCTCTCTCAAAGTAAAACCTGCAGCATCTGATTGACAATGGGTCAGCGTCTCGTTGAAGTCCAGCTTTGGTCATATTGAGGACACGCTGCTTGAATGTCCAACCGACTTCCAAGTGATTTCAGCCAGCATGTATATGTAGGTGCTTATATTTGCATTCTACTGTAGTTCCTACACTGTTTCCTGAATCCCAATGAGTTCACGGGCAGACCCTCAAAACATTGTCCTTCAGTCCTTCAGGCTCCGTGTCCTCACACGTGATGCCGAGTGACACTTGGCCGGAGTGTCTCGTTCTACTTGTTTACGTGAAGGGCGATACGGGGTTAGAGAGGTTTCTGCACTGAAGTTCAAATCATTTTCAATGTGACAGTTTTGTTATTCTCAAAGATAGAAGTACCTCTATGAAGCATTTAGCTACCACATCTCACTGGAACGAGTTCTCTGTTCAGACATCAGATAGGAAAAAAGAACATTTACGACGGCACATAACTATAGATCAATAACTTTCCCAAAGATACCCGTGGATTATGTTTCTTTTGTCCTAGAGGACAGTAAAAATCTGACTCTACAATAATACAAATGTAGCTGAGGTCAGAAGGGAGTGGACAACGTTGACTTTTAATGAAAGTGTTGTTAATTGTCAAATAAAAAAATATGGATCACACTCACAGTGAGTAGTTACTTCATATTTTTTGAAGAACAAGGCTGTGGGTGAGTGTTTCTCATTTATCTTGCTTTGTATATATATATATATATATACATGTGTGTGTGTGTTTGTGTTTTCCACTACTGAGCTCTCCCCATTGCCCTATCATGCCGAATTCCAAAGCCGTGGCCGTGATGAATTAGTCTGAAACAAATTAGCAGTACTTACAGCTCAGACGGCTCCAGCATTGGGTTACAAATTAAAACAAAAGAAGCAGTATCTCCACATCAGCGCTAGTTCCCCATGAAATCCAATACGCTCTGCCTGGATCTACAGACTGAGAGGCTTCCTTCATTCTGTCCTTCCCCTCTCGCTTCTTGCTGTCTTCTCGTGCTGTCCCAAAGCCTCCGTCCATCCTCCGCAGGTATTTAAAGACTTAACCGTGGTTGTACAGTATGATCCGTCTGGTCATACTACACCAAGTAGAGATTTCATCCCAGGTATACGGGCAGAGGGGCAGGGTGCAGATTAGGAATGTACATATGTCTTCTTTTTTTTTTTTCTTCATACATCATCACATGATATAATGTTTTTGGCCTCCTTTTTGTCTCTCTTATTTTGAATGACATTTGTTGGGAGGTTTGACTATTTCAGGACCATACTAATGGTTTTCCACTTTTTCCAAACTGTTTTGTTTTTTGACCCTTTTCATAGCCAAGAGATGGAACGTTGCAACGCTTCGCCACACCTTTTGTGAGCGATGTAACCCCTTTTTAAAATTCTTTTATTTCACAATGTTTTTAGAGTCCTGAAGAGGTGAAACGCTCCAGTTTTCAATTATTTATAAAGATTTGAGAAAAGACAGAAAAAGTAAACAAATTCCTTGTCTTCCTTCCTTATCTTTGTGGTCCTGCAGCCGAAATTGGGAAACACTGTTGCACCCCATTTACTACAAATCATGTATACCTTTCATCCCAGGGAGCCTTTTTTTTTTTTTACACGCTGTATTTTTCTGTCTATCTAGGCAGCAATTAGTTTTAATTCCATACAGTCGTGATGCAGAGTCTACTAATATATTTTCACATTATACAGAAACGAGTGGAAACCAATGGCTGCTTTGAACCACGGACACAATCATATACATTTTAAAAAAAAAATGTAAAACAGTGCTGTATGTTCTTATGGACTACTGGAGCCACAAGCAAATGCACGTTCTTACACTTCTGTACCTGTATCTTATGGAGATACAGTTTCACATTTTCAAAACATGTTCTATTAATAACATGGATATAGAGGATTGTATGTATTCTCTGAGTTCCTTGTAGTTCTCTGATGAAGGGCATTTAGGTAAGACTTGACTGGGAGGGGAACCAGGTTTCTGGTACTTAATTACAGATGGAAAGAATAGAAGTCCGATACATGTTCATTTAGGATACTCATCAGTCTGAATAATACTTTTTTGGCCAAATGCATGAAATGTGTAAGTTTGTATGAAACACACCTCCCGTTTAGTCCCTCACCAGCTTTCCACCTTATCATACGGTCCACTTTTCCTCCCAGAACGCTGGTGATAAATCCCTTTGGTGATCGCTTGGAGGTCCATTTTCCCACTGATTTTCATTTTTTTTTACCACCGCAGTTTTGACGACACAAAGGAGTAATAATCGCTGTTGGATTGCAACAACACAAAGCAATGACGGGGGAATTGGTATTTGTTGACAAAGTACTGATTTACTTTCAAGGGGAGACTCCCCAGATGAATCGGGTAAACATTTGAACTAATAGATATCACCATGAAACATCCCTACTTGATTACTTACATTGAGACAATTCAAAATAGACAAAGTAGTAAAAATAAACACCTGAATGAGTATGTTGGATGTTTTCTTTCCACTAGTCTGAAAGAAGACGTCCTATAAAAGCAAAATACAACAAAATCTGAATATTTTGCAGTCAATGTTGACTGCAGTTTCCCCCCTTAGAGGTTTTAAATGCTCCCATTTCTCATATCATTGCTCGAATATTTAATTCAGAGACTTTTGTTTCCAGATATGGAATATCCGTTCAGCTTAGTTGAAGTGTATAAACCAGAATTGAGAAATTTGGATTATATTACAAGACTTTTGGGCAAGAAAGGACTACCAGCAGGGCCACAGTGGCGTTGGTATTAAAGCGACCTTTTGAGTGCGACAGTAGAGACACTGAACCAGCAGGATACACCATCAGGTCAACTTTGACCCTCACAGACTGGAACGGCTCAGTCAGTCTGGTTTGAGGACTCTCGGGTCCAGTACTGAGGGGATGCTTCCTCCTGGTGGACACTGATCAGTACTGCATCACAGACTGCATAAGAAATACTGTGCTGCCCTCACACAGTAGGTGTGATTAAAAAAAAAAGTGACTCATGCACATCATACATTATAATCCTTCTATATTTATTCTTTTATTCACTTTCAAATTGTTGAGTTAGTTGTGTTTATATAAGAAAGGAGAGGACAAACCTCAGAATAGCTGAGCGAAGGAAGCTTTTCCTTATTCACTTTCATCTCGTCAGTGAGAAGTGATCAACAGACCCACACACATACAGTCACCAGCACGCACCACTTTATACCCACTGCTCTTCTTTTTTATTTAGTTGTTATCTGCAGGGCGGGGAGGTGGAACCTTCACCCCAGCGGTGATGCTATTTACCGTAATGTAATGTTTGATGTCTCCTGTATACTACCACACTGTTGATTTTATTCATTTACCAGGGACAGTTCACGTTAAAGAACATTTCAGTTTCCCCCGCAATGTAAATGTGCCAGCGTTAGCTCGAGAGCTCATTTCGTCTGTAGTCTCTCGGCAGGTTATTACAATTTAGTGGCCTAATATTATCAGTACAGTTCAACAGCAGACACTACAGTACAACACTGTACAGCACAATGAAACGCAACACTATACAATACAATAAAATACATAAATACATTACAAGGGTATCAGATGTGTAAAAACAATGAGCGCGCGTAACGGCAGTGCCAGAGGGGAGGTAGTGTGATTACTTATGATTTCAGTGATTTAGCATGAGCTTATGTTCACATGTGTTTGTGTCGCTGTTGGACGAGTGTTGCTCTAATGGGCGTTTGTTGAGTATGATGAGACATTTACATTTCAGACGAGGGACAGACAGAGCAAATATACTCTTATATGCTTAACTGTGGGACGCAGCGGGGCAACGTTGTGCCCTGGAGACATTTAAAGTTGACATTTTAAGCAATTTGCAGTAAAAAAAAACAACCTTTGGGTGACAGTGGCAGAAAAGTGTCTGTGTGCGTGTGCGTTTCATGGAGACATGGCCGAGTCCTGGGAGGGACTGTCAGAGGGAACGCTCCTGGAGCCTCACGTGAACAAAGACAAGCTTGTACTCAGGACACACAGGTGTGTGTGTGTGTGTATCTGTGTGTTTGACGTGTTCCCTCCCCCTCCCCCTCCCCCTCCTCATACCTCCACACGTACAGACACTAGATGTTGACTCTCCACTCTTTGTCCAGTGTATTCACCGTGGATCTAATTATGGCAGCCGTCTGAATAGCGGCCCGTCGACCTCATCAGATCTTCTTTCTCTTCCTTTTCTTCTCCCACTCTCTCCCGGGGTCTCTCTTCCTCTTTTATTCCTTTTCTCCTCTTTTCTTCTCTCTTCTCCTTTATTTCCCATGTGGCTTTGTTCTGCCCGTGCTCCCCTCATTTCCTCATTTCCTTCTTGGGTTGTAATCATCCTCCGCTTGCTGGCGTTCTTTTTTTTTTTTTACAAACGGCTGTTTACTACTGACCCCACACTGAGTTGTGTGATTATCTCATGGTCTGTATACCATACAGCAGCCCAGTTAAAGAAGAGAATGGACACTTGAAAGTGACAATGGCGTGTATTTTAAGAGTATCTCTCTTGTTTCATTTGATTTGTTTCCCTTTGAAATGATTTTAAAGAGAGAAACAAGTGAATCAATTGACTATAATTGTATAAAGTCCCACCTGTGGGAGCGTAGTATAATGAAAAGTTACATGGATGAACATGTAATGTATATCATCGGGATAGACTCATGTCTTTTTGGCCACTGTGGTCATTTTTCAAAGAGAATGAGATTTAGTCAAAATAATTTTTGATACAATGCGAGGCAGAATATCATTTGTTAACAGTTAATAATTTGTTTAAATGTAGCTATGGTGGGTTGTAAATATAAAAAATCTATTCAAGATCAAGAAATAGTAAAACATCCCATCACAGTTTCCCAGAGTTTAAGGTATATTTTCTGTCGGACCAGTCCAAAACACAAAGGTTTTTTTCACTGATATAAAAGAGAAGATGGGACAAACACATTTTTGCTTGTAAAAATGACTCGATTTGTTTTAAATTGACTAATTAATTCATCAACTAATTGTTTCAGCACTAATGGTCACAAACCAAGACCTACATTGCTGGTATATTTCATTTGATTCATGTCATAGAAAACCTCACTGACAATGAAATTGTGCCTGTGCTTCATTCTATACTCTATAACTCAGCAGTGACTGTGATGAGTCTGACCAATGACAAGGTTATGTTTGTTCCTCATCTCCTTTCTGTCTGTGTGTGCAGAACTCCAGGTGGACTCTGGTGTGTGAAGACCCAGACTGTTGGATTAGTCTGCTCCCTCTGACCTCCGACATCTCCGCTGCCAACTGTACCATCTACAGCCAAGGTGACAACCCTCAAGCATCATCTCCACCTGGATATGTCTCTTTGTGATACACAGTATATTCTTGTCAACCAGTCATAATGCGTGCTGACTGCTTTGAATGTCTGACTCTATGTATCAGCGTTCCCATTGCCCAGTATAAACCAGTCTGACACTGGTAGCCTCTGGCCAACTCCACCACACCAGCTCAGTCAATGTCATTGTTTGAGTTTGAGAAACTGTTCCTCGTTCACTTTTCCCATAACATTTAACAATTTTTTTAGAATCTATAAGCAGTATTAGTGCGTTGCCCTTTTGGAACGTGTGCCACTTGCTCGGCCTCCAGAAGGGCTGCTTGCAGCGTTGAACTCGTTGCGCGTAGACTCCACGAAAGTGAAGAAGAGTTTAGTTGTAAAGCTATTATATGCAGCAAAAAGCAGCAAAAGTGAGTTGGGCCTATGAAGGCCCTCTGTGGACGGCATGCGTGACTCAGTCTACAGAGCCCAGAAGCCCGACCCCAACAGCTGTAATTAGCACTGTCAAGGTTTATTAACATTCAACATTTGCGTTTCCAAAGTATGAAGTTGATCGGATGGACGGTTCTCGAGATATGTGAAGAACTTACGGACAGATTCCTTGCTTTATAGTTAAACATATACTTATAATACATTATTGTAGAACACTAAATGTATTCGTATGCAAATCTAAATCTTATACACACATAAAATGCGATGCTAAAGTAAAATGTTCCAGTTTTCCTGCTAAGACTTCCCTCAGTAAGCATCCATTGAAGAGTCCTTTTCCAGGGCAGACCTTCAGGGTCGATCACACGTGACGGCTTCATTCCATTCAGCTGTGTCTGTTCCAGGGCTCGGCTATTGTGGACTAGGACACTTCAATGTGACATCAGTCATCAGCCATCATCAGTAATATTAGTCCCACCTATGCGTTTCCTGCTGCTACAAGTCAAAATGTCTCCAATCCCGAAGCAACCACCCGAAATAACTGAATTCAGTACATTAACTAGCGTAAAAAAACCAAAAAGTTCATAGTTACCATATCTTACCCAACTAGGGATGTCCCTTTTTCACTTTCCAATTGTGACCTGATCTGATGTGTTCTCAGGTGAGGAGTTGTTCTGCAAGGTGACTCAAGAGCTCACGGCTGGCGAAAGGCTCCTGGCTTCCCTGTCGCCTCCTCCGGGCTCCTCCTCCTCGTCACCGCTGACCCAGCTCTCTCCTCCGCTCAGCCTTGTCACCCAGAAACAACCTGCGGTGAAGGAGGAGTCACTGTACTCGCCAGCGCTGCGCTCCGAAATCCAGCTCCTCCCACAGCAAGCTGGCATGGCCGCCATCTTGGCTACTGCTATTGTCAATAGTGAGTGTTGTATTTAAGGAGTAAAAAAACTTTCTTTTGTGGTTTTTAAATTAGTTTGCAGTATCGCTGCTTTTTCATTTATACAATAGAGTATATATTATATGTGTGTAAGCTGGTTCTAATTTGTATGACTTAGTTATTGATTCGTGTCAGATGGTTTGGAATTTTAATCATCTATATCGTACACAAGCAATGTAGTAGAAATGCAAAGGAGAAGATATTTCCTAACAATACGTTTTTAAAATGTACAAGATACATGAGATATATGGCCTTTAAAGTATTACATCCAGTACAGTTTCCCCTTCTAATCTTTTATGCTTTACATGTTTTGTCTTGTCAGCCTTTACATCTATTATCCAGGCATCGTTATTCTGATCACTGCAATATTAGCCGGTGCCTGCACGCCATTATTTAGCATAAGGCTTTAAAGTTGCAATGATTTCTTTGGCCACAGGATGGCACTGCAGCTCTTCAACTCTCCTGCTAAGGCAGCTCAATAAAGTTTACATTAGCGCACACACACACACACACACACACACACACACACACACACACACACACACACACACACACACACTTGCTGTGACTATTGGTAATTATCCTAGATGAAGACACATTCCTAGATCTGGTAACACTGCAACAAAATATGTTGATGTTATTAAAAAATAACCCAGATGATGATGTATGATAAATATTTTTTCAATGTTGCCTTGGATACATAGCAATGGAGTGTGTGTGTGTGTGTGTGTGTGTGTGTGTGTGTGTGTGTGCTTGCGCGCTTGCTTGCTTATGTGTGTGTGCATGAGTCAATTATCTATTAGAACTGGGAAAAATGTTTTCTCTGATATATGCACATACTTTAGGTATATTCACATCTTCTTAATTAGGGTGGAGGTGAAGACTAGTGATTAAAATTAGACCCAAATTTAGCACTTAGTACTTTAGTTACTTAAAGTTAAACATCCACACCTTGTCAATGTTAATGTTCAAAATCACAGGTCTCTATCTGATCAGTTGTGCTTTTCATTAAGTTGCTCGTGTACGGTTTTGTGTTTCTGTTCAGTCAACTAACTCTAAATGTACGTTCTGCTGTCTACCAGAGGACATCTTCCCATGTAAGGACTGTGGAATCTGGTACCGCAGTGAGAGGAATCTGCAGGCCCACCTCATGTACTACTGCGCCAGCCGGCAGAAGCAGCCGGCAGCAGCCTCGTCGCCGCCGCAAGACAAACCCAAGGACTCCTACCCCAATGAACGCGTCTGCCCCTTTCCACAGTGCAACAAGAGCTGCCCCAGTGCCAGCTCACTGGAGATCCACATGCGCACACACAGTGGTGAGAGCAAGACTTACTGCATACGTATGCCACTGGCACACAGGGTCAGAACATTGATGCCTAACTTATTGATTCTTGACCAGTGTGTATTCATCAGCCAGTGCATTCGATTGTCTGGCAGCTGGAGCTCACTGTGTTGCCCCTCGAACTTATTGACCCTCTCTGTCCTCCCACAGGTGAACGTCCGTTCGTCTGTCTCATCTGTCTGTCAGCCTTCACCACTAAAGCGAACTGTGAGCGCCACCTCAAAGTCCACACGGACACACTGAACGGAGTGTGTCATGGCTGTGGCTTTGTCTCCACCACAAGAGACATCCTCTACAGCCATCTGGTCACCAGCCACATGGTGTGCCAGCCCGGATCTCGCAGTGAGGTCTACTCCCCAGGGCCAGGCCTGCCCAAGCTGCCCCTGTCCACTGGTAAATCACACCATCATTGTGACAGCTGTTTTTCAAGACTGTGGATAAACTTGAATCTGGACCAGACTCATTGTTTGGAATCTTGCCATTTTAAATGCATTCAAATGTAAGCTACTGGTATTGTTCACTAATCTAATCTCACTTCTTCAGGTCTCAGTCCAGGAGACTCTGGTGTGGTGTTGAAGTGTCAAGTGTGTGGCTTCAACTCTGACTCCCCTGCCCAGCTTCAGCAGCATGTGCGGACCCACCTGGAGGTTAGGGTCCCAGCCGAAAGGAGCCCCACTCCCCGCCAAAGTACCCCGTCATCAGTTGACCACCCCCAGCTGTCCCCCCAGGAGAGGGAGCCCCTCGCCTGTGTCCCGACACCAGACTCATCTAGCCCTGGTGCAAACGGCGGCTCAGCCACGCCTCGAGACTACAGTCCTCAGGATGCCCCAACCACTGACCTAAAGATCAAAGAGGAGCCTCATTCAGACTCCGAGACAGATGAGCAGCAAATGGAGATTATGGAGGATGGAGAGAAAGAGGAGCTCGGTGGAGAGGAGGGACATCAAGAAGTAAGAATCAAGACAAAGGAGAAGCAAATCACCACATCCTCCTGCCCGACATCAACCTCTCCGAAGAGTCCAGCCACCGCAACTGTGAAGGCAGAACCAACTAGTCCCACCCCTGGTTCTAGCCCTGCGCATGTGGGAGGCACAGGGTCAGTTCTTCCTGGAGGACCAATGTTCTTGCCTCAGTACATGTTTAATCCTGAGGCAGCCATTTTGCCTCAGGCCTCAGAGATACTGGCTAAAATGTCAGAGATGGTCCACAGCCGACTGAAACAGGGCCAGACAGTTCCTCAGAACAACCCAGCGGCCTTCTTCCCCTCTGGACCGACTACACCTACAGCTGGAGCCACTCCCCCTCACAAAGGAGCCACCTGCTTTGAGTGTGATATCACATTCAACAACATCAACAACTTTTATGCACATAAGAGGCTGTACTGCTCCAGTAGGCACCACGGAGAAGGAGCCACCTCGACTTCAGGCACTGGATCGACAAGGGATGCGGCCCCAGACGCGATGCCCTCCAGTGGGCCACAAGGCTCGTCCGCATCTCCTCAGTGTGGAGCAGCAAGTAGAGCGGCCTCTGCTTCTCCTACTGACTCCGACCCTCATGCAGGGAGTGGAGCAACTGAACCTAAGAAGGTGGTGGAAATAAAGACAGAACCCCCTAGAGAGGGAATATCATCCTCTTCTGAAGGAGAAGGTGGGGGTGGAAGTGTGGGAGGAGGAGGTGGAGGAGAAAGAGCAAGTGAAGGCAGCCAGAGTCCTGCTAGTGGTTCTGCGGAGGACCAGGAAGACGATCCCAATAGAACCTTCTGCCAGGCCTGCAACATCCGCTTTAGTCGCCATGAAAACTACACTGTACACAAACGCTTCTACTGCGCCTCACGCCATGACCCAACGAACCACCGAGCCGTGCACATGGCCAAGGCAACCACAGCAGCGGCCTTCCTCCCCCAGCCCATCCGCAAACGCAAGAGGAAGAAGATGTACGAGATTCATATGGCTAGAACTGAAGCCTTAGCCAACGCAGCTGCGGCCGCTGCCACTGCTGCTGCCGCCTCTGCACCATCTCCCTCTGTCCTGGGCCTGGCAGTGAAGCAAGAGGTTTCTCCCAGCGGGGCAGGCGGTTCCAGCCCCGAAGGAGATGGCCCGATTGACCTCAGCAAGAGGCCCCGTCTGAGAGAGGTTCCACGGCACAGCAGTAGCAGTATTCTCCCCGCCCTGCCTCTTACAGACTACCACAAGTGCACCGCCTGCAGTATCAGCTTCAACAGCATTGAGAACTACCTGGCTCATAAAACCTACTATTGCCCTGCTACCACCCTCCAGCCCCACACCTTGGAGCAGCTTCACAGGCTCAAGAGTACGGCCTCTACTTCTCCCAAAAGCAGGCCTCAGCAGGAGCGCCCGGATCATCTGCACCCTATGGAGGCTAAAGCTCTGCCTGCTGAGTGGGTTGCCCAGGCTCAAGGCACATCACCCAGTCCTCACCCTTCTGCCTTACCTGCCTCTGATGCCACATCTCCTCCCCATACAACCGCCACACTTGCAGCCACCCCAGGGGCTGGAGCCAAAGGCGCGGGCGCCAGTTCCTCTCAGGTGGTCTGCCCATACTGCCCTAACAGGCTCATTACCTGTGACCTGATGGAACACTTCAAGACTACCCACGGCCTGGTTGTAACCATTCAGCCACCGCAGCCAGGCAGTGCAGTCAGCCGCAGCCCCAGCCTTAGTCCCAGGGATGGACCTGCTGCAACCACCTCCACCTCCACCACCCTGACCAGCCAGCCCAGATTGGTCTCTCGAGTCCACAGAGACAGCATCAATGGGCAGGCAAGGAGCGGTACGACTTCTCCCATCTCCCCACTGGTTAACGGCAGCCCTTCAGCTGGGGGTGGATCACCTTTGGCTGGCTCACCTCTGCCCGTGTCTCCCCCAAGGGCTCCTTCTCTGACTTTGTCACCTGTGCCTGAGGTCCTGAGGGAGACGGTGGGGTCGTCCCACCTTCCAGACAAGGCTGTCCCGACCATTGCCTCCCATCCCGTGCCCACGCCCCAGCCTGCCCCCATCACCGGCCCCAAATCCACAGTGATCTCCCCTGTCCTGAACGGTAATTCTCGCTTCTGTCGGCTCTGCAACATCAAGTTCAGCAGCCTCTCCACATTCATAGCTCACAAGAAATACTACTGCTCTTCCCACAGTGCCGAACATGTCAAGTGAACTCAGTATTTCTCTTCCTCCTCTTTCCCTCCCGTTATCTTTCTGGGTGGAGGCTTTCCTTCACTAGGTTCCAAGAAGCTCAGTTGTCCCTCCTCCTCTGCCAGTCCTCCTACATGGGGGCCAAAATGGCACTCAGCTGGCATGACCATGAATGACGATAAATGACTGTTACTCACCTGGCAGGGCCTGATGTCCGACTGCTGCAGAGCAGATTTCGCAGGTGGTGTTACTCACATACATTCACTGATATTCTCGTGCGATGGGTCAAAGTTTGTAGCACGCTAAGAGCTAAGAGCTGAGACAGATGCTACCTGCACACACTGGTGTGCCCTCGTCCCCCAGATCACTCTCTGTCTTCGCCCCCAGTCACCAATTCCACATCTACCACTCCCAGGCCTCACATTATGTTGCATTATGGGACGTTAAAAACATTTAAGTCAACAGCCTGCTTTCCGTCTCTCTGTTGAACAGTGTCAGTAATTAGATTCTGACTGATGGAGGCATTTCTGACTGATGATGATACAGTAATGATGATGCTGATTATGATGAATCTCCAGTCTTTTCCTGAGCTCTTAATGTTCCAGACTTAAATAGAGGAATCGTTTCTCCTGTGTGGAAAAGACTTGATCATTGTTAATGTTTTTAATATCTGTGCATAGTGTATGATGTCTGAAAAAAAGAATTCTATAATGCTTTTGGTTTCAACACTGGCTCTTGAAAAACAAATATGTGGTATCACAATGTTACTAATTACTGAAGGATAATATTTCAAAATGGACAATTCTGTTCTTTTCTTTCATACACACAAATTTTTATTTTCTCTTTTAAAATGCAAGGGAGAAAAAAATGTGAAATATTTATCTTTTAGTCCTCACTGATTTCATGTCAACAGAAAACTACCTACCTAGTGTCTGAGAGTACTTGTATTTTTTATTTGTATATTTTTCATACTGTTGGAAGGAACTGTTTGGATCTGGGTGTGTTGAAGTGTATTTTCTAAGTGTAGATATGTAATATCTTCTCACAGTAATCACTGGGCTCACACTGAACCTTGTTATCACGTTAGCGTTTGGTGTTCTGTTTATGCAGTCTTTAACTGATGGTGAGGTCCAAAACCTGCACTGTTTATTTTTAGCTCCTCTTGATGAGCAACAGGATTAGATCACAACAGCTTCCTCACTCACAGATCCTCGCAAGAGAAAGTGGAACGGAGCGCTACTCATACTGTTGTGTTCACACTTTGGTGATAATGATATAGCCACACAGATTTTAGGGGATACAAAATCCACGTTTTGAATCAAAATTGTATCTTTAGTTACCAGCCTCCATACCATGCAAAGTATGACCATGACGGACACACAGCTTTTGTTGGATTGCCATTTCATACATATACTAAGCGATACACAGAACATAAAAAAAATGCTTTGTTGTCTAATGCACATCTTAAAAGATGTTATGTTTCTTTTAAATGATTGCGTTTCTGTCCGGGAATGAAGGCATAGCAGGGAATAGTCACGTTTTCTTACACCGCCTCACACAGTAGAGTAAGCACATATTTAATAGCCACTCCTTGTGGTCCATGGTGTGTGTGAGAAAGAGACTGTCCTTTTCCTCTCACTTTATTGCTCTTTCACTCATGCACACATACTCACCATGCTCCCATGCTGCTGCAGCAGCTACAGTACAGTGTTAGTTAGAACTGTGAAAGGCTTTTTATTTTTCAAAATATTGATTCCTAAGGGTCATCTTCAGGTTTTTTTGAGGGCCAGACTTCATTTTTAATTGGAAGTGCCAATAGCCAATATTGCATCCAGATGCTGAGGTTGTTACAAAATTTTTTTTCTTTTTTCACCCCCAAAATTTGACAGAATAAACATTTTCTCCGGGATTTTAAACAGCCTCTAAGACACAATTGGACTTTTATGGTAAAGTAGAAATAGAGAGTTGGGAAAATAGTATTAGGGGATAGCATGTTTCTGGTCAGCAGTGGAGCACATAAACTGAAATATTTGACATTTTTGATAAAAATACTAACGTCAGTCAAACTGTAAACCTAACAACACAGACTGTGTAGCTTTTCAGTAGTAAACATGCGCCTAATCAAAGTTGTGGTAATCTCTCGTTAGTGGTTGAGAGAACTATTGTTTTACCTTTTTCAATCACTCATTAGGGACAACAGAACAAGCTGTAAACCCAACATTTACATATTATCACAGCAGAAAGTTGTTATGGTGAATGTGCCAATGTGAGCTCATCATTAATTCATTGAAGATCACCCCATCTGTCCGTTCCCAAAACTGGAAAACAAATGTAAACGTGTAGGATTTATTTTAACATAATTCAAAATTGCTGGTTGATTTTCTGCTCTGTGGTGGTTTGAAGCAGCACTGTACCAGACCCAACTTCCTGCTAAGTGTTTACAAGTGTGCTGGTCTAACTCTCTCAGTCCAAATTGAAAGAGAAAAGGCAGAAGAAAGTCCCAGAGTCAGGTCAACTTGTCACAAATTGAGTAACTGAGTGCTGGAAAATCATCTTTTGAACTTAACCCCTTTTAATTGCACTGTGTTGTATAAAGATGTGCTGAATGTTTTAGTTTTAGGGACTTTTTTGTATTGTATTTATGTTATTCAGAACTTTTCCCCGTCCAAAGTGCGTCACCTTGAAGGACTTTCTGAAAGAGTTTAACCTTCGCCGAAAACCTTTTTTCCTAGTTGTAAACATGTTTTGTTATTGATTCCTCTGATGTCCATAATGGAGAAAATCACAATGAATGTCAAAACTTTTATTTCCATATTTTCATTTCAGTTCCATTACATTCTTGTCCAAACTATGCATGGGAAATAAAAAAAAGTTCTGAGAGACACTGATGCGGAATGTGACTGTACTTCTTTCTAGTGGCTTCAATCTTTGAACCTGAGTGGGAGTCCATGACTTTTGGAGGGTCTTTATTCACCGATGTGTAGTCACTCATAAATCACTTCCTTTCAGAAGAAAGTTCCCGGTGCACTGTTTCTGCTCGACTTGAATAAAGGCCGAGTGAATCATCAGCTTTTCTTTCAAAATATTGTGGATGGGAGGAAAGTGGAAAGTGTGCCCAATCAGAGCTCAAGGCTGCTCCAATCAATGGCAAAGTGCACTTATAAAAACACTGCTACCTTTAGATAGACAGATTGAATTGATGCATATTTTCATCTGACTTCCTCACCCTATGTTTATCCTTCAATTATGGGATGTGATTTAACACATTCTTGTTGCATTCAGTTGCTGTGTACTACCTTGTGGTCTGGTGCGGCTTCGGCTCACATTCAACACGTTACAGGTCTCATGTTCGCTTCAATGAAACACTTGACATGAGATGCTAAAATAACAATAAACCACCAGACCTTCCCTGAGAATGTAGACCGTGCCTCATTCCATTTGACTCAACCGAACATTACCTGGAATGCTTTACAGCACAGAGATTCTGCTTAACGGCACAAATTATGCACTCGCCTTTTTTATATCAGCAAACTTCCAATGAGTAGGATGAACTTTAGAAACGGTTGAAGTACTGTAATAAACTGCTACAAAATACCAGTGAACGTAACCCACCCATAGACTGATGTAACTAGAGTGTTCCTTTTCCAAAAATGGTATAGCGCCTTTCTCTTCTTCCGACCACTCACAGAGCTCTTAATTAAACTACATGTCATCCACCCATACAGGGGCTACTCTGCCCATCAGGACTGTCTAGTAATTCACACCCCATCCATAGACCACAGGGAGCAACTTGGGGTTAAATGTCCCGCCACATCGGACACATTGACATGGACTGGAGGAGGCGGGGATCGAACCGCCACAGCCACACGTTAAAAGATTTCAATCAGGAGAGACAAGTCAGATGAAGAAAACATAAATGTTTATTATTAACAGATAATATGTGATGATAAAGTCTTGAAAAAGTCTTTGGCGCTTGGACTCTACAGGGGGATTTGTAATCGAGGGCCGTCTGCCTTGAGCATCCATCCATCCATCCATCCATCCATTTTCAGCCGCTTATCCGGGGTCAGGTCTCGGTGGCAGCAGCCCAGCAGGCTGACCCAGACTTCCCTCTCACCTGCAACATGTTCCAGCTCATTCTGGGGGATCCCGAGGCGTTCCCAGGCCAGCTGGAGATATAATCCCTCCAGCGTGCTGAGCAGCAGCAAAGTAAATCCCCCCGTAGAGTCCAGACACTGGTGGTGTTAGTGGCTGATGAGGCTGATAGAATGATGAGTTAATGAAGCTGATGGATCTGATGAAGACTGGGCTGTGATGCATGAACGCACTGAAGGTAGAGAGACAATCATATTTAAATAGAGACAGCAGCAACACGATATAGATTATTATTTTGCAGCACAGATGAGAGCAGTAATATTTTCCATTGAGCCTTATATGATGGGTTGCACCACAACCCATCATATAAGGCTCAATGGAAAAACATAAAAGAGAAAATATCTTCAACCCCCATACAGGCAATCCTAGCTGATAACAATCTACAAAGTCCCATACATATTACTGATAACCCATGGGTGAAGTGGACTCTTGAAGTATGGAAAACCATTATAAGAGAACATAAACTAGAGGGAGATATTGTAACTCTTAAATGGTGTACATGTGATTCTGACTTCACACTAAATAAATTGGATGCTAGATTTAGGGATTGGACAGCTAAAACAATAACATCCATATGCAATATAATGAAAGGAGGCACCCTGCTCTGGTTTAAAACTCTTAAAGAGAAACACTCACTAGAAAAACAGGACTTCTATCAATACTTGCAGATGCAACATTATGTTAATATAAAGATAAAAAAGAGACAAGTACATATCTGATAGAACTGTTTAGAAAAGCATATAACTCAGATATAGGTAGTAAAATCATTTTATGTACATATAAATGTCTGTAGAAATTTTAAAACACATTCAACTTCTTATATTAAACCCAAATGTGAGATGGAGGGAGGAATAACTATGTCTGAGGAAGAATGGACAACAATATGGAAGTGTCAATGGAAGTATACCAGCTCGCAGACATGGAGAGAGTTGAGAAAATGTGATAAGGTATTTTATTACACCCTCTCAGAAACGCTAGTATGATAGAAACCCTCCTGTTTGCTGGAGAGGATATGGAAACCGAAATGTAAACCATAACCATATTTTATGTTATCAAAGACTATTGGACAAGGATACACACTGCACCAAAAAAATTGTTTAAAAAGAGATAAATGTTTAAATAATGTACTTCTGGTGGCCGGTAAAAATACTTTTACAAGGAAATGAGTCACAAGAGAGTCCCACTCTGAATAAATGGATGGACTTTACATTGGATCTGTCAACTAAAAATTAGAAATTTTTTTGTCGTATTGGGAAAAATGGGTATTATGTAACACCCCATTGACCTGATTTTATTTTCACAAATCGATGAATGTACCATAGAGAATGGACCACTCCAAAGTTATAGTTTTTCTTTTTGTTCTTTTCTTTATTTTCTCATTGTTCTATATGTTAAAAAATAAAGACCAACTGGGCTGCTGCATTCTGTATTAGCTGCTGAGGTTGGATTGCTCATGCAGACACTCCAGCCAGGAGCAAGTGGCAGTAGTCTGGGTGCAAGATGACAAGAGCCGCCAAGCGCCAACAAGCGCCGCCTCTTGGTTGAGGAATGGACTTATCCTCCAGCAGGAGCGGGTTGTCGTAGCAATGCTAGCAGCAAATAACAGCTGGCCATCCAGTGTCGCACCCAGGATCCTTGCAGTCCGAGTCAGGGGTTGCGGCCGAATAGTCCTTTTTGCTTAGGAAGGTTTCTAACTGAGTGAAATTACCTGAAGTATCTAAGTGGCTACCATGATAAGATCTAAAATAATAATAATAATAATAATAATAGCACATAACATAACGACCAACCACATGAACAATCAGACTCGGACAGAAAACACACAAGAAAACACAGACATAAATCATCCTCCACATTGAACCTGCCACATCAACTATATATTAATGAATATTGTGCACTTAGATCTTCGGGAGTCTCTTGGATCTCAAAGTTGCAAACTCTCACTCCTACCACCATCCTATCTTCAGTCTACACAGGCCACTCGCCAAATGTCACCCCCAAGAAAGATCATGCACAACATGACAGCTAGCCATACAGGAAGTCAGATACAGCGTCAAACAATGTAAAAAAAAAAAGGGTACAGCAGAAATGTAGATCATGAAACTCCATATTATACTTGTCATAACAATTCAATCATAATAAATATTGTGGACTTATCCCTTTACTGGGTTACTTGGGTTCCACGGTTGCAAAGCTTCTTCGTATTGGTTTCGGCATAGTCCTCGCCCATAAAATCCATTAAAGGGTTCCAAACGGAGAAAAACCCGTTCACGTCTCCTTGGAGAACGTGTGTGAGCCTTTCCAATGGGAGTAGTTGGAGAACGTGTGTGAGCCTTTCCAATGGGAGTAGTTGGAGAACGTGTGTGAGCCTTTCCAATGGGAGTAGTTGGAGAACATTGTGAAGCCAACTAGCAACAGATGGTTTGACGCTGTCTACCCAATGCTGTAAAATTGATAACCGAGTACCATAAAAGACTAAGAATGATCTTGTATCCGTTTAATACAGGTGAGGCAGCGTATAGGCCTAGGATACATTGGAGAGGATTGAGCTCAATAGGGCATTGTATTATAAAAGATATTTGGTTACAAATTTCAATCCGAAAGTTATGAATTTCTTATGAAATTAAATACACATAGGTGCCAACATGCTGCTTACACCTGAAACATACGCCGGAACAGTCATTGTCATATTTGCTCCTGCAATATGGGGTAGTTTGTAATTTATGTATGATCTTAAACTGAGTTTCCTGGGATTTGTAATTACTATGTATTTTTTTGCTATTTTACATGATTGTTTTCCATTGGTGATCAGTGATTGTAGTTTTAAGGTCCCGTTTCTATGATTGTCTGCTGCTGAGAGTACTTAACTTACTTAAGGATAATAATACATTTTTGGACTGAGAGAGTTAGACCATTTATAATAAATATAGCTTATTTTTTTCCTCTTCAGGCGGCAGACTTGGTGAATTAATGTCTCGATCTGCTCTGGTTCATGACCTTCTTCAAATCGGGGTACAGAGTCTAAAAATCGTAAAAACTGTTTTGGGTAGCCCAAACTCATCCTGAAGTTGATTAAACGATTTCATGGTACCACTCAATAGAAGGCCTAAAGGCAGGTCATAATAACTGAGGGATGGAGTAAATTATACAATACATACATTAATCAAAACAAATGAGCAAGCAAAGAAAATAAACAATGTTGGGCTAAACTGCACCATCAGGGAGGTCAGTGTAGAGTTATGCGTACAAAAAGGAAATCTTCACAAACTATGTAGGCAAACTATGAATAAACCACCGACCAAATCAGATCAAATTAACCTACTTCCGTCTCAAACCACACAATAAAATACACATGCACGATGGCTACTCTACCACTTGTCCCCCGTCAGCACAAAGCCCCACATGAAAAATAAAACAGAAAATTGCCCATTCAATTGATTAGTTAAAAGGCACACAAAAAATTAATAAGTCTGGGAAAAACAGTGGTTGGCTCCTCTAATGTCTTTGTTTAACAACTAAAACAAATAAGACTGCATTAATACACTAAAGGAACCGTTACAAAAACATTTTATAAAACATGCAATGTAACTGTAAATAATCTATCTTTCTAGACTGGATCACAGTCCTCTCCCCCAGTTGACGGCATGCAGGTGACTGTAATCTATATTTATAAAGAACCATGTTAATATTGTTTTATGGGGACTAAAAACATCTCTGTTCTGCTTAAGCATACCTTGTAAAGCATGAAAGTTCTTCTTTCTTTACTAAAGGTCCTTTTACTAGCTTTTTCTGGAGCTTTCAATCACATGTGCCGGCCTTCTACCAGTGCTGAACCAGCAAGCGAACAAGTGATCATCAGGAGAGGCGAAAGTACAAGTTCACAAGGCTGAGGCAAAGTCCAAAAACAGGTCCACCACGAGAGACTGGGAAACAGAAATGCTGGAACGCTAACCACGAGGAGTAAAGACCAACTGTCACAGACAAAGGAGACACAGACTCAACACACAAGGGAGGAAGGATAATCAGATCATATAAGCGGGAAACACACGAGGGCAGGAAGTGAAGACTCTGGAATGACAGACAGCAGGTATTTCTGTCTGTTGAGTCAGTTATAAAATAAAAGACCACCACTGTTTGTATCTAAGTAGAGAAATAAGGCCCATCTCTCTTATTAACCTTAACGTTTTTTAATCAAATTGGATTTTAAAGAGTCAATTTTGATGAACCTTATTCAAATCTATAGACTCAAATAAATTTCACACCAATGTGAGGTGTCACAGAGAGAGTACTTATCCTTGCCTTCACTTGTCCGGATAATTGCTTTGTACATTGCTGAATGATTGATTCAACACTGAGCTGAGTAGTGAGCACTGCCTCCAGAGCTTCAGTGAAGTGAACGGTGTAAGCTCCTAGATTAAACACCAAGAGTCTCTTGAGTGGAGCAGCCTTAATGGTCGTCTGGCTTTTAGCCCTGAGGTGGGCCGTAGCAAAAACTGAAGTAGTCCCCCAAACTGGACAAAGTTAGATATTTATTTTCCAACACTGTGGCTTTAGGGATTTAGGGATGATAATATTGCACAATTGTTCAGTTCTTTGTTCCATCTGTCCAAATGTCCAAGACGGAAAATCATGACAACTGTTTAAATTGCGATTCAAAAGGAATTTAACACAGACATGGTCCTAGAAGATTATTGCTGAACATTGGTTGTAACCAGTGCCATATAAAGAAAGAATCACATCATTCCCTTTGCTCAAAATTATCTTTTTCCTTTTTACAGCAACAGCTGATTGTGGAGCCTCTCAATGGCTTCTGGAAGTGAGCAGCAGATAGTGCCATAGAGTTGCTGCCGAATAGACCGATCTTGATGGACTTTTAAAAGACAACTCTTGACCAAGAGGGCCCTGCAGCTCTTACGCCGCTTGCTGAAGAGGGTGTAGCATAGTTTACCAGTGGGGTGTGCTTCCTTATATGCTGTGGGGTCCACACATAAGCAGGCTATGCTTATGGACATTTTAAGTGGGTGAATGCATGCCTATGATTGGAGGAGAGTACTGCCCATAGAGTCCAGAAGAGGGCACCCTCTGTGCTTATAGAACTAGGGTTACAATATTGTAACTTTAGTTTTATTGTGGTCGATCCAATAGGATTTCCACATGGCTGGGTTGTGGAAATGGCTAGGCCCTCTGGATGTTGCCCTCTGTACTGTTTTCAATAATTATTGGCCTATGCTCTGCTCCGTTGGTAGAATTGCCTCTTTATGATATGCCACTATTTGCTTCTACTGTGTTTTGTTTCCAGCCAACATGAACACAGACACATGTGTTGCTGCTCTGTGTTATCTGTAACACATTGGGGCCATTTCCTCCAAGGTCAACACACACTCCCTTTCAAGCTCTGTCAATCCATCCACCTACAGTTTTAGGAAATAGAAGACCCCTGTCAACACGTTTAACACACTTCATCCTTCTTTGCAGGATTCTCATTTCTGGCAGGGTGATCTGCAATTGGATGGTCTTGTAAATTGTTCCTTCCTTATTTTTCTTAGTGCCACATTTCATATTTTGGCAATTTTCCTTCTCTCTTTAATTTTTTCAATAGAGCCGATCCACTGGCTCAATGGAATTCAAACTGGCTGATGGCTGACTGGGTGGGGTCACTTCCCTGCCTCTGCTCACTAACCTTGACTTCCCCTTCTTCACTCTTCCTTTTCTCAGTCTCTTCCTGCATTCTTTTCTCGATTTTTGAAGTTCCATAACTTAAGTTGTGGGACAAAGAACACACCTCATTTCCCAAGCAATCATCATCAAGCATCAAGCATCATCTGTCCAAGCCTACGTGTGTCTAACCCTTTCTCCTCGCTCTCCCTCAATTTTTTATGTTTCCCTCTCTTTCAGCACAAGCTGTCTCTGGTGATAGCAAGATTGCTTCTGCTGACTTGAGCCAACCATTTTTGTTGTCCCCTCTCCATGTCAGTGGGAACACATTCATATTTTTTCTCCGATCGATTGGAGCCCCCCCATGCAGCACAGCAAACCATGGTGGAGGGACAACACGGAGGAAAGGGCACCGACAAAGTGTAGGTATGTGTGTGGGTTTGTGTGTGTGTGTGTGTGTGTGTGTGTGTGTGTGTGTGTGTAGCCAAAGAGATGCGTGCCTTTTGCACACAGAAAGTGGACAATAGAGTTGTTTTGAATTTTAATATTATGTATCACTGTGCATATTAAGTGCGGGGGTCCATAAGAATGGAAATGAAAGAATGCATTTTCCCATCAGTGCCACCCCATCAGTGTATCAATGGGTGTGAATGGGTGAATTGAATTTTCTAAGACAACAAACTTGACATCAACCTGCTGCTGCTTGTCCAATTGTGCAGTGAGTATAGTCATAGTCCCCTGTCGGACCCCTTCTGTTCTCTCTGATAATCATAAAGATTACATTAGTCATCAAACACACAGCTCCCCCCCAAAAAAATCAAGAATACACATTGTTCCTCTTACTTGTAGTGCTATTTATCAATCTATAGTGTTTTGGTTTGAGTTGCCTAGTTTTTGAGATGTCAGCAGTAGAGATGTCTGCCTTCTCTCAAATATAATGGGACTATAGGACATTGAAAAACTCAAGATAGTCCACAGACAGGTCTGTATAATAATTCAAATAACCTGGTTCCAGCTGAATGATGATATCATGTACAGCTACTTTCCAAACACACACACACACACACACACACAGTCAATATGGTAATCTCCTTTTTTCACTGCACCTGCCCCCAGCTGTCATGAGCCAATGGTAGCCTGGCCTACTGACACCAAGTTCAATTGTCTCAGGGAAGGCCTCCCCACACACACACACACACACACACACACACACAGCTGTGGGTCAAAAGAGGAGCGGGTCGTTTTCCAGTTGGAACATTGGCGGTTCGATCCCCGGCTCCTCCAGTCAATGTCGATGTGCCCCTGGGCCAGAGACTTAACTCTAAATTACTCCCGAAGGCTGTGCAATACGAAGGCTGTGTGTACAAATGGGTGGGACTGTGATTTAGAATTAGTCCTGATGGTCAGGTGCCACCTAGCACGGTAGCCCCTCCCATCAGGGCCCATTGAGGGCGACTGTGTCTCAGTGGTGAGCAGGGTTGTCCTTCTATCAGAGGATCGGTGGTTTGATCCCCGGCTCCACTAACCCATGTCAATGTGTCCTTGGGCAAGACACGTAACCCCAAGTTGCTCCCGTAGCTGTGCCTACGGTGTGTGAATGGTAGCTACTCCTGAGGGTGGCACCCTCCCATCAGTGAATGATGTCATGTAGTGTTAAATTGCTTTGAGTGGTTGGAAGACTAGAAAAGCGCTATACAGTTTTTTTAATCTACCATCATTATCTTTGTCTGTTTTCATGAGGGTCATGGAAAAAAGATGGTTGTTGCTCTCATTGACGTGTTTTAATAACTGTGACGCTCTTGGCTCTAAAATACATGTACTTATCAACAATAGGGATATAAGACTAAAAATCAAAGTGGTTATTAGGAGTCCTACTAATTTAGTAACAGTTCGGGCAGCTGCTTTGAGACAACAACAAACTACTTCATCAATCTACTAGAATCACTTCTGCAAGATATCCTATTTATTATTCAAATTATACTGTTATTGTTTCTGATTAAACTACAATCCCTCTATAGCCTTGCATGACTTCACCTGTTCTCACTCCAAACTCTCCAGTCATTCTATTTACCTTCAAGAATGGAAAAGGACTAGGAATGATCCACTTGAAAATTAGAAGCCTACTCCAGAAACTAGATCACATTAACCTTTTAAACTTTATGACAATCGTCATATGAAGCTATATCCTAAGTTCAGTCGGAAGACCATACTCTTGCATGCCTAAACCCGTAATTTATTTCTTATACTGTACATCTGCCATTCACTCCTCACACATGCTCACTCATTATTTACTTGCTGTCATTTCTCGGGGCTGTCAATCATGATATCAGCAGTTTAGAACAGCGGGTCTCCTCTATCCAATAAGCACAACGAAACAATTACAACAATTTTTCTTTATCCGACTGGTCCCTCCTGATTGAAATACATACAGGTAAATTTGACCTCTGCCTTTAATGCATCCTAAGCATTTGGAGCAGTTAGCTGCTGTAAAGCACCCAAGTAGCAACTTGGGTTTCATTATCTTGCTCGAGTACACTTCAACATGCTGAGTCTGGGATCTAAGTACTGTCACAGTGGTGCACATTCAGTCAGCGCTGGACAGTTTTAACTGGGCGACATGGAGCTCTCTGGGAGACATGGAATTTTCATGTGTGAGGGAAGCTTCAGTCTGACAACAGATGGATTGATGATGGATTTGATTTCAAACGGTCCAGTGTAACAACTCTTGAGTTTCTAAGATTCAGTTTGTAAGAGGTGACCTAAAGATGACCTGGTTGGTAGTTGGTGGATGAGGAAGGTGACTGTCAGCAAAGTGGTGGTTACGGTCAACAGAGTGGAGCAGGGCTGCACAGGCATTCCTTCAAACCTGACGGCAGCGACGCATGTGGGCTTGTATGAAAGGAACGGAGACCTCACTCTCCAAAGCTTTGAGGAGTTTGAAACCCCATAGCGTAATCAAATTGTGAAATACCAGTGGCAGGGCTTGACAGGCAGTTGTGTGCGTACTGGATCCAAGGGAGGTGAGAGCTCCATGAAAAGGGATTCTCAAACTCCTTTTCATCATCTTCTCCTTTCGGCTGTGAATGTTAGGGGTCGCCACAGTGGGATCATCTCTTCCCATCTAGTTGGTAACCGGGCCTCAACAGATTTAGAATAGAAATCTGATTTTATGAACCACATATTTGATTTGGCATAGGTTTTACACCGGATGTGTGTGAGTTTGCTTGAATGTGCATTATTTTAGATCCTGATGGGAAGGTAGCAGTTTGCAGGGCAGCCTCTGCCATCAGTGTATGAATTTGACCCCTCTGTCTGACAATTAGTCTGTGAGTGATAACCAGAAGAAAGACAGACCGTGGTCCACAGGGCTTGATAAAAGGATTCCAGACTTGGGATGTGAACAGGGGGCCACTGTCGGGCACGATGTCTCAGAGGGTCCTATGTAATTGCAAGACATGGTAGACAACCAGATCAGCAGTTTCAGAAGCTACCTGGTAACAAAATCCAGTGCAATGTGTGACTAGGGATGTCCAGGGACAAACATTGGGCGGAGCAAGCTGGCAGGTGGTTGGTAAGAGGCTTTGGCACGGGCTTACTGAGTAGGTGGTGACAAAGGCCCGGGCGTTGGCAGCCATGGAAGGCCACCAGAAATGTTGCTTCAGGAGGGAAATCATGCCACTGGCCCCTGGGTGGGCCCACTGGAGTACCCAGGAAAGCACATTTTCAGGCACTAAGAGACCATTATTAGGGCCATTACTTGGATCAGGCTGATCTTGCTGGGCCATCTTCACTAGCGACTCAATCTGACAGGTCACTGCGGCCACATCAGGAATCTTGCTGGCAAATTACGATAAAAGATTGGCTTTTTATTCAGATATAAAACCAGCTTTATTTTGATCTGTAGGAAGATTGTTGAATCAACTAGCAATTTGGACTATGGGGATATCATTTACAGACACGCTGCTGTCTCCACACTTGAGACCTTAGATTGTGTTTACCACTTAGCCTTGAGGCTTATTACTGGCGATAGCTACATTACTCATCACTGCATTGTCTTCTCTGGCAGAGAGATGTAGTAAGTACGTTTTTTAAAGCCCTGGTTGGAAAATTATGATCATATATTACATCTGTGTTGCAGTAAAACCCTGGTCCACTTTTAACTGGTTCCAGTGACTGGCTGGTCCTTCAGGTACCTCCTGCCAGGACTGTTTTTGAAAAGAACCATGGAATCTTTTGCAACATGACCTAAAACTGAATACTGTTATATTACTGAGACGCTTTAGGATTTTACTTAACAACAGCCCACTGTCGGCTTGTATCCGTTTTAACTGATATTGTTTGTTGTTTTGTATGATTGAATTTCTTTTTTAACTGGTTTACTTCTTGATCTTTAGTATAATATAACTTATTTGAACTGGTTGTTTATTTGACGTCTTTGTTCATGCACACTGCATCATTGAAAATGAGGGTCACCCCTCAATTGATTACCCAAGTTTTAAATAAAGATTTGAATGAATGAATGCATGAATCTAACCGCTGAATCGACGAGGCAGGCTAGTTGATCCAGGGCAATACATAAATATTCTTTTTCACTGGGCCTTTTAGGTAAATGAATTTGCATTTATTTTACGCCTTTATTTATTCCAAACACAAAATGCTTTACACTACATGTCGACATTCACCCATTCAACCAAATTCATACACTGATGGCAGAGGCTGCCCTGCAAACTGCTACCTTCCCATCAGGATCTAAAATAATGCACATTCAAGCAAACTCACACTCATCCGGTGTAAAACCTATGCCAAATCAAATATGTGGTTCATAAAATCAGATTTCTATTCTAAATCTGTTGAGGCCCGGTTACCAACTAGATGGGAAGAGATGATCCCACTGTGGCGACCCCTAACATTAACAGCCGAAAGGAGAAGATGAAAAGGAGTTAAGCAAAGTAGTTCAAGCTGTCAACTTAATTCTGCAACCACACATGGCATACATACTATGGTGGTGTACTTCTATCACGAGTATGATGAAAAATTCCTACGTTATCGAAAGGAGAGTTGTATTAAATCATTAACAGGTTCGAATAAACAGAGTCTTGACCGGAATCAAAGTTGTCTTGTCGTTTATTTAAGCTTGCAAGCGGAAGAGCATCTGTCAGTCACGTATCACAGTGAACTGAGGGAAGAGCTAGAACGAACAGATAGATGTACAAGGTCACACCAAAGATACCGAAAGTCACACCAAAGATGAGACATACACAAAGCGGAAGTTTGTCTGTACATGTTACAATCTGGGTTCAATTAGCCTGTGTAGGCGCACCAAAAACTAAGCCTTTGTGGTCAGTTTTCTAAGAAACTGTCAGAAACTGAAGTTGATAAAGAGGAACCTAGATGTTTCTATGTTTCTGTACTCTTCTATTTTGTTTTGCAGACACTTTAAACAGTTATATACTTAATACATATTTTAACCATTACACAAGTCCTTTGCTTTTCAATGTTGTTACGATGCTCATAGCCTTTGCATCCAGCTGCCTGTACCTGTGGCCTGTTCCTGACTTGCTCACCAGTTGTTCCCTCTTATTTTGTTTGACCTTTTGGACTTCCACCCTGTTGCCTGTTGCCAGCCTGTTTCTGACTATTGCCTTAAGCAAGTTTCCCTTCATCCTACCTGCTTGCCTTGTGTGTGTGTGTGTGTGTGTGTGTGTGTGTGTGTGTGTGTGTGTGGGAATTTGTCCTCCTCCCTCTGCTGCCTGAATTCCCCATTCGTGACAAGAGGTTAGAGTCTCGACGTCAAACACATTTTGCCTTCACATAACAATCAATTCCACTTGAGTTGTCTGACTGAACTGAATTGTTATTTGTGTATAACATTGAAAAGAAAAGGTAATTTAACATCATTCACCTCCAGTTATTTTACGTGGCTGTCGTCAGGGAAGACCCTTCTTCAGAAAAGTGGCCGATATCCATCAAATACCAATCTAACGTTATCTTGAGGCAAGAAAGAAGTTTTTATTATCAGAGTGTGTGCGGCTGCACCTGCTGAGGAGTGTATTCTGCTCTCAGAAGTCCCCTGCTTTAATGGTGCTCTGTTAGCAGTGGGAACCTGTTGTGCTTGTGTTGGTGTGGCTGTGCTTCATAGATTACTTGGTAACATGTGTTTCCCATCTACCTGCTGACAGCTGGAGTCCTGTAACAGCTCTCAGCGACTATGAAAGTTCCAGCCAGCAATTAATTTTTTTGGAATTACCCAAACCAAGTGGTCCGATTTAAAGGCAGGGTTGGTAATCTAGAGAAATAGGAAGAGTATCCTTTATTGTATGGTGATTGCTGTCAGGATGTACAGAGAATTTCAACAGATATGTAAAACATGTTTTTGAAGAAGATTACCAACCCTACCTTCAAGGACAGAACATACAAAATATCAATGAGCCACAGATTTGATCTCAACCAACCAAATAGCCTTGAAAACCCCACACCAATCACATTACGACGTGATGATTTTTGATGTGGCTGCAGTTGTGTAAGTATAAATATCTGTGTGTACATGTCTGTTTTTAAATCTACATGACGATAGGCTGGTGGTCTTCAAAGAGGTGATCTTCAAGGGCGTTTCTAGGGTTTTCATGCACACTGTGGCCTTTTCAACCTCTATTTCATCTCTCCATTTCATCTCTCCGATGGGAAAGCATTTATCTGCTCTAAGTCTCTGAACACAGTGTTCTCTGCACTACTGTATGTCTCTCGTAGAGTAATAAAAATGAATTACTGGAAGGAACATGAGGTCAGGAGAGGTCACAGTCACAGATTACCACTTTAAAAACTGAACCTACAGTTCAAAAGGAGAACACAAGAAAAGCTCACTCACCCATATTCACACACGCACAACACACACACACAACACATGCCAATACACTGTCATAGAATTTGGCTGATGTTATACAGTGAACCAATACTATCTGTCCACAAAAGCAGTGAGGTGTGACTAGTGGGGTTATCACATCTACTAATGTGATAGATGACAGCTTTCTGTGTGTGTGTGTGTATTGTGTGGCAGCTCCTCCCAGGGAGCTATTTTTCTGATGGCTCTCTTGTTCTAAAACGCCACCACAGAGTTTAGGAACATTGTCATCTTCAGGCTGTTTTTAAATGTTGTTTAGCTCAAACACACCAAATCTGAGTCTGACAACACAAGACAGGGAGTGTTTTCCATGTATGATAAGTGATGTGGGGTAAGGGACCTGGACAAACTCAAACCACTGCAGAGATTGGCAGTAAATTCTCCACAAAGGATTTTATCTGTCAGACAGAGCTTTGTCCGAGTGCTAAGAGGATTCTCTTTCTGGAAGGCACCACTCTGACTTTCTCATTAGGGATTTCTTACTTTCCTTCAAGCCATTGCTGATGACAGGCCAATTTCCACCCCGGTCTTACTTGAATTACTATTGTGAAGTCATTTACATATATTTAATTTCTTTGCAGTATATATTTATTCTGTGTGGATGTAAGCAACAATTCATTTATTGCTATTGTCTTTAACTTGTCAAGTCATTTAAGATGTTCTGTTTGAATTATGTGTAATTGTAGGTTTTTTATGGACTTGTATGAATGGTTGCAATAGTGATGTTGCACCAATGTTAATCAGTATGTAATGTAAGTGTAATAATTTGTTGATTTTAATTATTTTCCTTGAATCTGAACCCCATGAAGAACAGTTGTTGCCAAGGTAGCAACAAAACGTAATCCAAATGAACATTGAACATAATCACAAACCTCTTCAGAACACATGGGAGGAGTTTGCATTGCTAGAAAGCCAACAGGCACTACAAGTTGTTTAACTGTCAAGCAGCAAGTCTTGCTAAACTCCACATGCCAACAGGCTAACATTGTGTAACTGCGACTTTGGTCCAGAAACAAATCCGGCGAGCCCCAAAGTCTATGGGCGTTTGCTTTAGTATTCTTCGGCGTATGGCCAGCAGTTCGGCATGTACAGGAAGTGCCTAGGGCAGGCAGTATTTATGAGAGCTAGTATACCAGCCGCAACCAAGTTGATTTTCGTTCAGTATGCAGTTTAATTGAGTACAATTAAACTGCATACTGAACGAAAATCTCAGCAGCAAGCCTGTAAAGCCAGAGGGAAACACATGTCAATCTCCACCATCACTGCCTGAAGCTGAACTTTGTCACACAGTACTGAGTGAGTTGGTAACAATATTTATGGTTTTAGGTTCAGGGCTCATGGGGTTCTGTGGTGCTGGCCTACAGAAGTGGACTGTGGGTAAGCTAAGAGTACAACAGCTTAAGTAAGTGTTGAAGTGGAAACATGAAATGAATATGCACATATAGAAATAACTATAAATTGTGTAAATTATTTAATAAGAAATGGATAAAAGGTGCTCAATGTCAATAATGATCATTAGGCACATCACAAATATAAGTGCAGAAATGATAACCATAAGGTTTAATTGGATCATAGTATTAATAAGTACGACCAAATATAACTAGAAAACATGCTTGGTGATAAGTGCTGGCGTTGAACATGCAATAAAACATTTAAAAAGTAGACATGCAAGAATAAAAGATAAACCCCAAAGCTTTGGTTAAGTGGCAATGAGTTTTGCAGAGACTTCTGATGTTAAAAAAAGCAGAAATGTAGCAGATACTTTGATATTTAGAAGAAAGTTCGGGTTACAGTCCAGTCCAGTTGGAGTCAGAATGTGGGTTGGAACATAATGATTTGTATGGTCAGTGAAAGGTCCAGTTCCAGAAAATGTCCTGCAAAAGTCTGGAACATCACAATCATACTGGCGCTATGATTTAGTGCCATATATATTGAAGTAGCCTAGTAGTTTTTTTTCAACGTCTGAATGTGGTCAACAACTGACTGTCAAATCAAACAAAGAAAGTATGAATTATAAATAATATATACTCTAATAATAAATACATGTTCCTATCTTATTTCAGGTGAAATGAATAAAGTGAAGTCATCCAAAAAAGCCATGATATCCATATTCTACTCATCTTCTAAAAAGAGAGAGAATTGTGTGCATGGACTTTATCCGTGTCCATGACTCGAGTCACAATGTTTATTGAACTACACATAATTGATTGGCTGAGCAGCATGCAGTCGGTCGGTGTGTTTCCTGGACCGCTGAACGAGTAAAGGCCATCAAAGTGGTTCTGGTTAAAACGTCAACATTTTATAATTCTCATTTATCTATTGGTTATAGGTCCGGATACAACGGCATCTGGGTCTGGAGCCCGGACCGTGGTCCTATTAGTGACCCATGTAGTACACCCACGACATGAAGAAAACTCTTTCACGGGCAAGATTCCAAATTGCAACGAGGTGAATCAAACATGCAAAATAATCAGCACTAATACATTGTTTATAGTAGCGTAAAGAAAACTTCAAATCTCACAGGAACTTTGATCTCTGAGACAGTGAACGGCCTGGAAAGAATCATATAGGGCACAAATTCACGGAGGCCTAATTTACGACAGGATAGGCCTCGAAATGACCTCAACTGTTTCTACCCCTGACTTTCCAGGATGTGGCCTACAAAGTCACACACAAATTAGAAGCATTAGATCATAAGTAGGATCTCCCATCAAAATGGAATTGACAACCAAATGCTTCAAAAATCGTCCCCTGTGCTTCCCAAATTCTCAGAAAGCTGAACGGTGAATCAATTGATGATCATCCCGCCTAGATAGCCGTCACTGATCTTACCTGGTATACGGTGGTCCTTCTTCATTCATCAATTGTTCCATCACTGTAATCATTCATTATTGTATTTATTAATGTTTGTCTGTTTAGTAGTTTTTAGTTGTATGTTGGTTTGTAGTTTAATAAACCTTTAATTTCACAAATATAATTATGTTGTTTTTTGTGTATGAAATATTACGGTGAGTCAAGAACTAGCATCCTCCAAAACTTTGACGGAATTCATTAATTGGCATACATTTTCTATTTTTGAAGTGTGGGGTTCCAAATTGGATTCAAGGCAATAAAACTCGGGCAAAAAAATATATTTTTAAAGCACTGGTTAATTTGGAGATTTTGGGCTATTTGCATAAACATGTCTCCTCTTATCTATTGGAAAGAAAATATCCAAAATACACATGTAGGTGTCTATTTTACTACAATGTGTCTATTTGCGTCTGTAGATTTCCCCAAAATTAACCAAAAGTTTACGTAAGATAATGCCTCATTTGCATAGTTAAACATTTAACATTTAATATTTCAGAAAACCTGTAATAAACAATAAAAAAGCATTGTCTTAATGTAAGTAATCAACTGGGGACATTTCATGGTGATATATATTCTATACTCTCAGTCTGAGTTCAGATACACTCATCATTTGTCCACAACAACATATAACATATATTATATTTCATTCCTAAACACATAGCGAAAATGGATTTTTACGACAGTATTTTCTGATGGAGTGATACAAAGAGACTACTAAACAGTTAAATGTTTCAAATTACAGTAATTTACTGGTGTGCCAACATATTACGTGTTTCTGTACTTCTCCATTTCTTTAAATCTAATTTAAGTTAATTTATTACCTCTAATATCTAATACATACAGTGCAAGAGCCCACTTAAAATTGTATGATGTTTTGTGTAAAACTGTGAATCAGAATGGTTCAAACAGGCAGAAATTGGCAAATATTGGTTCCTGTTCTTGTTTGGTGAATAAAGTTCAACTAGCTATCCCACTGATCAAATAAAGGTCATTCCCTCCATTTTGTTCACAAATATTTAAGCAGCTTTGAAGGTGCTGGAATATGTAATGTATTTCAAAGGGTCTGTAGAAGAAAATGTAATACCTAGTGGTTTTAGTTTTTCAATGTATCACGAGTACGTTTCTAATCACGGTCCGTGGAACTCGAAGGAAGGAGGTCTGGGTGGACAGATGGGTCAAACAAACACAGGACTTTCACCCAGGAGATTATAGTTTAAAAATACGTATTTTAAGCCAAACCACGATCTTTTACTAAACATAATCAAGTGGTTTTGACGCATTTTTGTTTTGCTTTGTGTCAATTCACAATGCTAAACACATGTTTAATCCTGCAGCGGTACTCTGCATGGGAAAAATGTTTCCCTCGAAATGCAATTGAGAGTACAGTTAAGCTGTCATTTTTAGGGGACAGGTTTGAAAATATAGATTCACTCTTCTTCTCAAAAACTCAAAACTGCTACTGAGGTTCACTGCCTGAACTAAATGCTCTGACTCCCTTGAAATTCCATACAAGCTTTTGCACAGTGAGACCTGTAAAATGAACCTGAAGTGGCTGGTAGTTATGGAATTAAGGCAGCATACAGTAATAATTCCTCTTGGTCTCAAGCTATCAGAGTCTCTGATGACTCCGAATGGAAATGACTGCATGCCTCCCCACTATACAGGATTTAATGAAAAGATTTTATTTTTTATTTTAAATCTTCATATCTCTCTTTCTCTCCTCTTCTGTGGTGCACTCAACAAGGCTGATTAGGGATGCAGTGTGTGTGGACAGGTTTAGGATAGGCCCTGCCTGCTGTTCAGGAAGAAACCGGCAGATAGGAGATAGTTGATTGTTTCCTGATTAATTCATCTTCAGTGGAAGTGTGCAGAATGGAACAAAAAAATAGATAGAGGACCTCTATCATTGTCGGATATGGCCTATGAATGAGAAATACATTTTAATAATTCTCTATCAGACAAATGCTATGCAGACAGACACACTTCCAATACTTGATTAGAGAGCCGGATGTGAAGGCGTCCTTTTTCTTTAAGCTCCAGGGCTGAGATAAAAGTTTTGCTTCGCATAAAAGTAAGTCCTGAAAATGCACAGCACATAATAAATGTTATAATAAATATGACCTGAAGGGGTTTGTGTAAGGAAAAACTCACCTTATCTGTGGGGATATGTGTGTGGGAAAAGCAGGTGAGGATAACGTTTCTCTCAGAAGCTAAAAAGACAAAAAGAAAGTAAATGGTAACCTTTGACAACATGTAAGTATTTCTGGTTTTATCAATGACGCATGCATGCGTCTGTGGATTCAGTCTTTTTTTACTCCTGACTGGTGAAACACTATCTTCTGTCACCATGAACTCCAGAATTTGATTTAATTGCTTTCCCATGTTGTCTCTACCAGTAATGTTTAGCTAATATTGTAGGTTATTGGAAGACAAAAGTGACATATTGATGGACTAATTTCATCTAAAACTCCACTCAAAAAGAAGGAGCAAAAAAACAGCTGGGACCACTGCTTCATGGAAACATTTATAAAACAAAAAGCTAATGTTAATATAACATTATCAAGCTAACGGTAAGGTTAACGTTGCTTTCAACTCTGGCTGGTCTCGTCCAGTATTTGTAGCTAAACCTGCGGAAAATAATGTGACGTAATTCTTAGGTATCCCTTTGAAATAATTTTGTATGTTATCCACATAAGCTTGAATGAGGAAGTATAATGAGCTAAAAAGCAAAGAGGTCAGTAGTGAGGAGAGGTGGATTGTTCCAACAACCAGGGATCTTTTAGCCAGGAGGCCTCTGTTTGTTCCCCATGTGGAACGAGAAGTCAATGTTAGTACTAGAAGTACTTCTGTGATCTTTTCCTAAACCTAATTACTAGTTTTGTTGCCTAAACCTAGCTGAGTGGTTTCCTTTGAAGTTCAATTTGAACAGAATGTATGCATGTAATGAGCTGAAATTGACACGTGTTGTTTGGCTTTCGTTGGAAAAGGCACTGAATATAAGATATCATATGAACTGTTGTGTGAAGATGCGTTGTTCAGTTGGGTATGTGTTAATGTGCCGTCAGCAGCAAGGAGCTGTCAGCCATCAAAATCTGTTTTCTAAAGGAACAGTTTTGTCATTGAACATCTTATGCCCATCTCAAGTTGAACCAGACAGTGAACAATATTTTAGCAGTGAGTGAATATAACCAAAATATGACTAAAACTATATATAAGTCTGAATATTCAGCTGAATATCCCCCCCCCATCCCCCTCCCCCCTCCCAGTGTACACACAACAGCTGCACAGTGCTCACTTTGCCTGAAGTAGGTTTACATTAAGCAGTTTACATAAAGATGTCTAGTATCTGAATAGGTCTGTATTAATATAATACAGCCTGCATCAGACCTTTCTTTTTGCAAGAATAGGACATAAAAACTGATGAAACATCAAGTCGGGGACCGTAATTATTCAAAGCAGAATTCCTTTCTTCTGCCAGACTGTCTACCCTTCTTAGGCAAAAAAAAGTACGCAATGAAGGGCGAACAAGTTGCTAGATCACTTGTGGTTGGTCCTCATGGCCTTTATGTTCTGAATGCACAGCAGCTGTCCGTGAGGAAGTGGAATCGATTGACCACAAGTTGTTCAACACAAATTTGAAATAATGAAATGACAAAGTGTGTAGCTAAAAGGAGATAAAGCATTATGAGGGAGAGTGGAGCAGACTCTGACCACAAAACTGCTGATGCTTATAGCGTTAAGTGCACACTCACACATTTTCCATCCCTATACATCAACTGAGCCATTGGTGGACGGGAGTGGAAATAAAAAGAAAAGGGCAGAACAATCAAATAAAGTTGGATGTCATCTTCCACTAAATCACTGTAGAGTTCACATCTGCTGCCTAAGCCTTCTGCAAGTGATACTGTAAATGCCAGTTGTTTATTGTTGGGTCCTTGTTACCGTTCTAAACCTAGTGGGAAGACTCCAGTGTGCTTGAAAGAGCCATAGATGAGGCTGGAGTCCACATTTAGAATGCAGCAGTTTTATTTTCAATTGTTTTCCACACTTTGTGTGGCTGAAGCTCTGCAAAGAGAGAACAAAAGGATTAACACTAAATCAAACAACTTGTGTCGTTCATTAAGACAAATCAAAAATAAGGGAAATTACATCAGAAAATTCACGTACAGGACACACACACAACATGGCGGGGGGTCAGAACGGTCGAACGATCTCAATGTCCACACCCTCAGACTTTGAGGCGCGTCCACAAAGCCCGTGAGGGTTTAGGGCCGTCCCACTGTCACATCGCCAAAGGCTCCAGGGCTCTCTCGCAGACATTTCAAGCCCTTTGGCCACACTTTCTGAAAGTCTGCCTTTCTGCAGACGTTGGCTGAGGGAATCAGCGTAGTGGGAATTAAACACCAGGAAGCCAGGAGCTATAAAAAAAAAGAGGACGGCACATGGGGATTATATTTACACAGACACTTTTACATCATGGATTTAAGATAGTAGCTAAAATCAGAGGAATGCAAGCAGAGACTATATGACACACCTGGTTTATTCCTCAATCATTTTTGAAAATGTTGCATATTGAAGCTGTTGAAATAAATATAAAAAATAGATTATTTGACAATTACCTCAGATTTCTTCAGGCAAGAGCTTGTAAGACATACAAATCAGGCAGAAAAAAGGTCAAACAAAAATCCACAGTTGTGTATAAAACATGTGTTGGTGTCATTAAGGTAACGTGATGTGTCTCCCCAGAGTGCTGTCCCATCACTATTTTAAGCCCTTGCATCTTCTCACACTCCACCATTTACCAGGTGACGTTAGTTAAGTCCCTGAAGGTTCTGGGCTTGAGGCCCTAGGGGGATGTTGTGCCAATAAAGGCCATGGCCTCTGATTAAGGTGAAGAGATTGCTTCTGAGGGGGGCATGTCCTTTCCAGCCAGTGCTGGTGCCTTCCACCTGGTCTCCGGTTTGATCATGTGAACGCTCTACGGGGACTTCGACCATCTCTAAGCACTGAATCCTAGAGAATCTGCTTGCTCAACATCACTACAATTGTATCTACTAAGGATAATGTCAATATGCTGGGTGTTAGAGTACAAAGTCAATATAATTTGTGCAAATGTTCCACCACAGAATGAGCATCTGCTTTAGCAGCTTTTATTATCGCACCAACAAGATGTTTCAGTAATGATTCCTCTGTGTGCTGACTGCTGCTTTGAAACCAGCTTTCCAAAGACTTACTTCCCTTTGCTGCCTCCCTCAGATCTTTCTCCCTCTGCCTCTGTTGCCTCTTTGAAAAGTGTAATGAGCAACACTTAATATGAACATACAAACAAAGTTTACAAAACTGCCAACTTGCTTCAAGCTAAATATCAACCGTTATCACACGTACCATACCGTTAATGATCATTTCTTGAACTGGTGCACTGAATGATCCGCTCAGTATCGTGGCAGTTTGTGAAATAGTCACAGAATGTAATCTATTGGTTTCGAGAGAAACAAATTGTCTGTTCGTGTTGCTTAGGATGAAAATAATACCAATGGACAGTCAATTAGGAGCCTTATTTGTGGTGGACACAAAAATGAAATGCATGCACGTGACGTACTTTATAATATCCAAAATGAGGACTGTTGGTGGGTGGGTGGGAGGGGAGGTGGATGGGTCCAACCAACAGGATTCAACCATAAGACCGGTGTTCGACACCTAGTTGTGGTTTTATTGTAGAGGTTTTGTTGCCTAAACCTAACTGTTGGGTTTGTTGCCTAATCCTAACTGTACGTAGTTATTTTAAGCCCAACCATGTTTTTCCTAAACCTAACTAAGGGGTTTTGTTGCCTAAACCTAACTGTTGGTTTGTAACGCAGTGTCGTCCTTAAAAAAAAATATGAAAAAACAGGTGTCCCTTTACACTAAACCAATAGATTGCATTTGTTTTATTATTTAACGAACTGCCGTAATACTGTGTCAGAATGATTGGCCTTTGGTATTGCTGCTTGGAGCAACGCTGAGCGACACAACATAAGGGAGACAGGAGAGGAGAAATGAGCGTACATATTTTTTACATCACAGTTCAGAATGAATCTGGAAAGTGAACAACTGTTTTTGAGGTACACATTTACACGTTAAAATGTTTCACTGATTGAGACCATAAAAAATAAGAGCTTGTTTATAATAAGAAAAAAATGAAACTACAGAGCTCCAGCTAAGCCCCAATGTTTACGACATGATTATTTGCATCACTCTGCAGGTCAGAAACCACACACCACATCTTAGCAGCCCCAGAAAATAACTGTTTCCACTGAGCTGCTAAAAAATCGATATCACTTAACACTTTAGTAACAGTCTTATTTTTAACGTACTCTTATATTGTTTGTTTATCATATTCTATTGTCAATTTGCATATTTGTATCTTTGTCTTGTACTATTGCACTGTGTTTATTGTCACACACCAATCACCAAGCCAAATTCCTTGTATGTGCAAACATACTTGGCAGAAAAGCGTTTCTGATTCTGATTTTACTTTCAATGATTTCACCTATGTTGTTTCCAGATCTGTGAAAATATAGCCACGCATGCTACCAATAGATAGGGAGAATGTTCTTATAGCTGTATAATTAGTCTGCTCAAAATACTCAACCCTCCCTACCCCCCTCCCTTCTGCACACACTGATCCGTCAACAGGCTCACTTCTGTGTCTAAATCAAATACACAGAGTAGCAAAATGTATTTTATTTAAACCAAACGGTTGCTGTAACTTTTAAAAGCTCTGACTTTGTACACTTCAAGTAGTGAAGAACAAAAGACTAATTATCCACAGTGACTGAACGGGCCTTCTGAAACATACTGGCACTTTCATGTTTTGTCTCAAGTCAGCTTTGGTGAAAGCTTTTTATTTTCACTCTGAAGGCTAGCATTGACGTTTCCTTTCCAGTGGGTTTGTTTTTCTCCCAAAGAGACCCCTCTTTAGTAAGAGTGCTTTTTATTTACCAAACTAAACAAATGGATGTCAGTGTCCGTCATGCTGGGTGAACAAAGGTGTCTCCTAGACAATAAGAGCAAAAGTTTAAAAAGACAATGAAAGAAAAATGTGAAAAAATGCTGGTATTTTCAGTACAAATGGCAAGCAATGTCATTTTTGCAGCGCTGTAGTTTAAAGACTCCAGCAAACATATATTGTCTGGGATTTCATTTCATCTTCTTCTTTATACCCACGTAAAGAAGACAGACATCTAAATAAATCCTAAACCTAATCTACACTAACCTTCATACTTGATGCTTGATCAGAAAAGTGGAAGATGAAGTTCTTCTTGATAAAGTGCATCTTATTTAATTGCAAGATTACATATTATTTATTTTTTCTTGGGTATAAACTCATCAGCTGCACAGTGTTTGATCACATCAGGCATCATAACAATGCCTCTGCGGCTATAAACCAGACAAAACCTCAAATTACCTTCACAACTGTTCACCGTAGCCCACACATTCTGTGAGTTAGTCACTGCCACCCACACAGCTGACTAATAGAGACTCTTCCTCAGCTTCTCTCGTCAAATCCTTGCACCAAACCAAACCAGAATAATATCATACATACAGAGTGCATATCTGTAATTCAGATGAGTTTGGATTGCTCAAGTTTGCTGGGGAGACTGTCATGGCTGTCTGAGTCCTCAGTGGACCACGTGTCACGTTACATTTACATGGATTTTACCAAAGATAATTTCTGTTATTGTAGATTGTTCTTATGCTGTTTTATATATTATATCTTGTATCTTATGCTGCTGCTGTAGCGAAAAACGTATAACCTAGTGCTCAAAAAGTATTTAAACTCGTATTTGCCGATAAAAATGTATTGGCCAGTGCTGTACTAATATTGTGCTTGAAAGATGAAATGCATTGGAGATTACTTTGAAACGATTATAGTCAAAGGAAAGACAGAAATTGCAGTGGCGCATCAAATCTAACCTAACTAGGTGCTTGTCATGAACATGTTCAGAATAATATGTAAATTTATATTATTTTGTCACTGCATAATGAGTACCAGACTACTGGCACGCAACTCCGTCACTGTCTCTCAGTCACTGCGTCAATGCTGTGGTCTGATCTCAGCATTCTCACTCAGATAGCTACAGAACAGCTGTTCTCCGGTTGCATTTTGAACCGTACACAGCAGCACATTAGTCTATCCTCCAGACATGTTTGAGCATGAAAATGAGGGATTCATTCCGTTTTTGAAAGAAAGATGGACCAAAATTCCAACATTCGCAGAAATTATACTATCTAAGACGTACATGTTATTTTAGCATTTGTTGTTTCGTTATGGAGTTTTTATTGCCAAAGAGCTGAAAAGATGCATCTGCCTGATGCTCCCCTAAACACAGTACACACTGTCTCTGTGGCTGGTCAGACAGAGAGGATGCCCTCATCTATGTTGGTATTTGTCCTGCAGCTTCAGCTTCAATCCTGCATCAAGTTTCATTCTTCTCAGGCAGCGCATGCTGCTGCTGAGGACTCTGTCAAACATTAGTGAGTGAGAATGCATGTCCTCCCCCTCGCACCAGGTTTTGGGCCTGTTGATGAACAGATGTGAAGTTCAAGACATACACAACCTAATACTAAAAGTGGCACAAACGGGCGGAGCTAAGTACAACTGAGCGCTGAATAAGACATCTTTAGGCAGCCAGAAATGTTACAACTAACTGAAATGAAAACACACTGTGAAAGGCTTAAAGTTGTAAGCTGAAAACTCCCATACCGGACAACACAGTGGTAATCACAAGGTCAATCACCTTGTAGCCCCGCCCTGAAGCATCCCCTGCTTTATGGTCTGTCTGACTCTAAATGGAGCATAATTACTAAATGTACATCATGCTGTATTGAAGAAGACTTGAAACTAGAGATTGAGACCATAAACTCATGTTTACAATGTTTACTGAGGGTTTAAATCAAGAGAGAAGTCATTTTCTCATAGACTTCTAAACAACCAGAGGAGTCGCCCCTGCTTCACTTTACAGAACCCGAGGATGCTGCCTGGCAGAGATGTGTTTGCTGTTTATTTAGTAGATTAAGAAATCTCATACACAGCATATATCAATAATATAAGGATCAGGAAAAAGCAAAACAATCATGAAAACAGAAATGAGCCTTTTGGCCTCCACGCAGAGAATACAGAGTTATCCAGACGTATAAATGCTTTTGATGGAGCCATCCCCAGTCAAGTCATTTGGCTTTATAGGTAGACATTATTTTGCAAAAACATTCTACTTTGAGTGAAACAAACATTTTAATATTAGTAAAGTAACATCTGAGAAGGAAATTTCACACATACAATTGCAAAAAAGATGATGACAACAATATATGGTTAATTAAATGTTAATAGTTTAATTACTGCGCCTGTGACTCAGATAGAGCGGGTTGTCCTCTTATCGGAAAATCAGTGAGTGGATCCCCGTCTCCTCTACTCCACATGTCCAAGTATCCTTGAACAAGATGATGTTTGTTACTGAATGTTGACATGTAATGTACAGTGCTTTGAGTGGTCAGAAGACTAGAAAGGCGCAATATAAATACATGTCCATTTACCATTTCAAACTATCCCTTAAATAAATGAATTCAGCTGAGAGTCCGTGTCACCAAGTCACCAAAGCATGTCGAGCTTCAAGCACAATCCCAAACAAATGCTAATGTTGCTCTGTGTCTGCTGGGTGTGTAAATAGGCCCACCCATTGCTATAACAATGTATAAGTATGATAATATGTCAATCTTGTGTTTACAGCTTGTTCAGCTGTCCCCAACTGTTAAAACAATTAGTAAAAGCAGGTTTAAATTTGACATGAAGCAATCCATGGAGTGATTGCGTTATGACTGCTGATCATAGAGGACCATATAAAAATCTCTCACACAGAATTAAGTATTTAACAATCATGAACAATTGCAGAAATGGGCCAATTGGCCTTCCATAGTGATCCCAGAGAATGAGTACAAATAGTATAATAGTATAAATGATGTCAATGGAGCCATTAAGTTTTCATGGACATTATGTTGTAACATTCAATTTGTCCACGTTAATTTTAAGAGATTTTTATTGAGTTTTAAATTAGTAAATTGACACACATTCACATACATTTGCAAAAAGAGCAGAATAGGGGTTTAAACATCACTCAAACAAGATAACGATGACTAAATGTCAACGTAACTATCCATGACAACGTGTAATGAAGGGACCTGGTGTAAGCGCGATGTGTTGTTCAGTGAAGCATGTACAGTTCTCGGGTGTTAATTTACACATCACAGAGTTCACAGTCAGCCAATGACCTCTTTTGATTCCACTCTACAAAAATAGACAACCACCCACCACCCCACCTTCATCTAGTTGCCATGGAGAACATTAACAAGTTACTGTTAAACACATAGGTTTTCCCTGCTTCGTCTTCTGTTTTATTTTTTCATACCCTTTGAGCAAACATTATGTATAATCAACAGTGTCACAGCTCCCTGGTGCTTCCACCCCCTGCAGAGACAGAGAAACGTGTTCCTCAGTGTCATGTGGCCAAGCCAGCAGAAGCTCACTGATGCTTCCAAATGTCAAACCCATCTACGCCCACATTGCATGTCTCATATCCACACAAGGGAGATAATGAATACAGGAAAAAAATGAGAACAATAATTTAGATTTGCAGCTCTTCTCTTACATCTAAATGAATCACCTAGTAATGGGGTAAATAACTGATTTTCTCTCATGCAAACCCCAGGATCAAATGAGCCACAATCTTGTTTTTTTTACTCGATTCTTAGGAGCCGCTCCACAAAAAATGTGGAAAACACCAGCCGTGCCGCTTTCATCCTTTCATCCAAGGTACTTGTAAGGTTGCACTCCTGTGCCTGCCGTCACTAGGCAACCAAAACCTGTGCAATGATGATGATGATGAAGTTGCGGCAATTTAGCAGTAAGCCTCACTGTGTAAACAAAACTATTTGAAATAAGGATTTCCAGCACCGTAAATCCCTCATAGTGACTTTACTGCTTGACTAGACTTTGTCTATTTGGCTTTGTCTATCCCTGGCGGAGGCCGCTAAGGTAGTCAAAAAGCTCCTTGGTGGCAAGGCGCCGGGGGTGGATGAGATCTGCCCTAAGATGCTGAAGGTGCAGGACATTGTTGGGCTGTCTTGGCTGACACGCCTCTTCAATGTCGCATGGGGGTCGGGAACAGTGCCCATAGACTGGCAGACCGGGGTGGTGGTTCCCATTTTCAGAAAGGGGGACCGGAGAGTATGCTCTAACTATCGGGGCATCACACTACTCAGCCTCCCGGGGAAAGCTTATGCCAGGGTCCTGGAAAGGAGGCTCCGACCGATTGTCGAACCACAGATTCAAGAGGAGCAGTGCGGATTCGGTCCCGGTCGTGGAATAGTAGACCAGCTCTTTACCTTCGCAAGACTACTTTAGGGGTCCTGGGAGCTTAAACCAGTCTACATGTGCTTTGTGGACTTGGAGAAGGCTTTCAATTGGGTCCCTCTGGGTTTTTTGTGGGGGGTGCTGTGGTAGTATGGGGTGCCAGACCCGTTGCAACGGGCCATCCGGTCTCTGTACGACTGCAGTAGGAACTTTGTTCATATTCACGGCATTAAGTCAGACACGTTCCCGGTGGGTGTTGGCCTTCGCCAGGGCTGCCCTTTATCACCGGTCCTGTTCGTGACTTTCATGGACAGTATATCTAGGCGCAGCCGGGGGGTGGAGAACGTCAGGTTCGGGGGTCTCGGGATCACCTCTCTGCTGTTTGCAGATGATGTGGTCCTGTTGGCCTCCAGCATTCACTGGGGCGGTTTGCAGCCGAGTGTGAAGCAGTGGGGATGAGAGTTAGCACTTCCGAATCTCAGGCCATGGGGCTCTGCCGGAAACCGGTGGATTGCTCCCTCCAGGTGGGGACGGAGCCGGAAGGAAAAGCTCTCAATTTACCGGGCGGTCTATGTTCCAACCCTCACCTATGGTCACGAACTCTGGGTCGTGACCGAAAGAACGAGGTTGCGGATACAAGTGGCCGAAATGAGTTTCCTCCATAGGGTGGCCGGGCTCAGCCTTAGAGATAGGGTAAGGAGCTCGGACATCAGGAGGGAACTTGGAGTTGAGGCGCTACTCCTTTGTTTCGAAAGGAGTCAGCTGAGGTTGTTCGGGCATCTAATCAGGATGCCTCCGTGGCGCCTCCAAATGGAGATTTTCTGGGTACGCCCAACTGGGAGGAGACCCAGAACTGGGAAGACCCAGAACACGCTGGAGGGATTATATCTCCCAGCTAGCCTGGGAATGCCTCAGGATCCCCCAGAATGAGTTGGAAAATGTTACGGGTGAGAGGGAAGTCTGGGTCAGCCTGCTGGGCTTGCTGCCACCGCGACCCGACCCCGGATAAGCGGATGAAAATGGATGGATGGATGGTGATGTTCTTGTACGAAAAGGGTGAAGCATGTAAAAATAGTCTGTGGGACACAACGTAAAGCTCCGGGTGACTAAAATGATTAACTTCACCATATATTTACCGTGCCGGCTGTGATTGGTTGTTCTCCGTCACATGACATGCATTCCAAAAGTTGACCTAATTTTTTACCTCGGCTGTGCTTACGCTTACCTGCCAGGGGAACCTGTGCATTCACCAAAATTAAACTTTCTTCATATTGTTCCCATTAGAATATTGAGTGAGAAAATAAAAATAAAACTACAATTTGATGGATATTATACACTGTGACTTCTCCATTGTATACAATTTCGTAATGATTGACAGGAATTACAAAAACAACTTCATCTTGCTGACATTTTCATCTATCCAGCTTGTTTCTCCTTTGCAACCCACTACTTCTCATCAGAGGCAGGTCTGCTAAGTGTCTTCTGCACTCAATTAACCCCCTCTACCACTCTGAACTTCAGTATGCCAGTCATTTCAAAGTCACATTGTATGGACAACCATTTTAAAACAAGCATATACATAATATACTGTAACAACTGAAAAGAGTTCACAAATGCACTTTGTTTTTGTAAGTCTGCACCAATTGACCCTTCGCTAAGCCTCAGCATCTGTTCAATCCTTTGTTAACAACCGTAACTAGGCACGAGAAGCCTGTCAATCTTTCAGCGGTGTGTATAGAACCTACAATTTGGATGCAGATATTCTCATAGTTTAGAGGTGAGTGTTGTATTTATCGCCTTTCGAAAGCCAAAAATGCAAGCAGAGGGATGTGGGATATGGGTTAAACAGTGTGGCAGACCTTACAAAGTTAAATCCATCGAGGATCTACAAAAACTACTTTGTTTGCTTTAGGTAAGATGCTAATAATGTTAGTTTGCTCAACACATTAGCAAACAACAGTAGGTTTAATATAAATCATTATTAATTACTGATCTAGCATATCGATAAAGCCCTCAATGTGAAAGTAATATCCTGGGGTGCTTTAAACAAATGAAAAAGCGGGATAATTCAGTTTTATATGAGATAGTGAAAGCTATAGGGAGTCATAACTAAAATCAAACAAAAACTTACAAAAGCGTTTATAAAAACATTAGCTTAAAAATGTTTTTGTTGACATTGTTGCTATGGTATATGGTTATCTTTTTTTTTAATGGCCTCTTCATTCACAATACTGCTCAGACAAATAATATATTTTTATTTGTATCTCTCAAATGCATATTGTAATCCATCCCCTTCTCTCTGATATTTTAATACTATCTTTCCCCAAATCTACTATTATCTCTTTTGGAATTACTCTCACTGATATTGTTGAAAACGCCATATTGATGGGCTTAGCGAAGGGTCAATTGAAATTGAAATTCCATTGTTTTATTTGCTGGCGTGACTGTGCCTTAATGCTGGTCAAATATAATATAACAAATATTTCATCGAAATGCCATGCCATCATTTAAATGGTAAATGGTAAATGGACCTTAGCTTAGCTTTAGCATTTAGCATTTATTCTCGTAATCTATTATAGAAGATGCAGCAGAACTAAATATTACAGGGAAGGAGAGCTCACAGCAAGGCAGCCGCAGTACAAATTTTTAATCCGTGGTACTGCCATTAAAGGCTCCATTTGTTAGCTGTCATGTTATATTTACATGCCACTGCACCTTCAGCTTGGCTACCTTTCTGGAATCTGGAAGTAAATGTGAGACTGTTCAAAATTGAACATTAGATGAGTTGTGGGAAAGTGGCTGTAACACGACGAGTGTTACCCCGTGTGTCCCCCCCCCCAAGCACAGAAGACGCTTCACAGCTTTGGTCAGGTGGCAACAACTTTATTGGGTTCGCTCTCGGTGCTTCGGACATCCGCGGCTCTCGCAGATTATTCTCTGCTCCCTCTCCTCTCCATCCCTACTAGGCTTCATATAAGGGGGAAAGCACAATCAGCCCAAACCCAGACCAGCTGAGTCTAATTAAGCCTCCTCCGCCCCGTTCCCTGAGCCACTACTCCGTCGTCCTCCTCCCCTCCCCCACTCCGCAGCTGAGCGAAACCACGCCCCGCCACCACAGTGGCTATCAAAATAACATTACAATACTTTAATACATGGATACTGTGATTTATAAGGTTAGTTCTAACGGTGTAAAGAGGATGTAAGAGTATACTTTTCCATTGCTATTTTGTACACTGGCTGCAGGATTCTATTCATGAGAATAGAATTAAATAGAATTTAATACAATTTTCAAAATTGTACTTGTTAACTTTCAGAAATGATGGTCTCTCCTTTAGAGATGTGGCATTAATACAGTTTTTTTCCTTTCCTTCAGTGACCAGCCTGTTTGTCTATTAGCTATCATCCATTATCCGGCTGCTCTTTGCTTGTTTCAGACTCAGCTAGGAACAAGGTATTGCCTGCAAGCAGTAATGATGCCTTGGTTTAACAAGGTCTGGACAATCAAGGGTCCTGACATTGTTTTATAGCCCACATTTAATGGCTGGTTGTCGCGCACACTTTTGTGGATAGACACAAACGCATGCACACGCACACACACACTTACTACCAACTGTGGCTGTGAGAAGGATGATGATAATTCTCTGTGGTTGTTTTCCACATGAGTTAAAGGGAATCGGTCTTCTCAGGAAACCTCATGCACAATTGTTCAGTATGCTCACAGAGCACATGGTAACACTGACACCAGTACAGATTTTCTTAAAAAAAGACAAAAAAACATTGATAACAATTATTAAAATATTCTGAAAAAGACAACACTCCTAATAAGCTTTTTCCGTGGTTAATGAATATTCCACTAATATTCCTGTTTACATGCAGCCGCGCATACTCCGTGCACCTTAACTTAAACGCACCCATGACGTACGGCTAACCCCTTAAATAACGTAACTTCCTCTTCTTTTCCAACTGCGGTCATGCAACCAGTCTATGTTGCTCCCGTAGTGTGACTTTGTTGTCAACGTTCTGCAAGTTTTGCAAAACTTTGTTCTTCAAGCTATTCCTTTTATGGCTATGCACGAGAACAGACTATGGATGTATAGGAATAGACTGGTTTCTTTTTACAACGATAGTCTCATAAGTGGACATGGTCACCGTGATATCACTCATTGGTTTTGAAGCCTGAAGTTTGGCATTTTGGCCATTGCCATCTTGGTTTTTGGCCGTCGTTTTATTAAACCAGAGGTGATGCACAAGTTGAAGCACTAGGGCAGATAGAGTTGACTGTGTCTTTCGTGAATTAGTGAAGATTGCCAGGTTAAGTACTTGAGTTTATAACAATGTTCGTCATTATTATAAGCATACATGAATAAATATTGAAACACACTTACACATAGGCATGGTTTTGTTATCATTTTAATCAGTAGGAATTACTGTATATATACATTTTTAAAAGTGTTCTTCTATATCTCTTAACAAATACACAGCAGACACTTCTGCACTATTTATTCAATCTCAGGTTGTTTCCTGTATCATTCTTTTGTGAAACTCTGCAAAGCATTCCACACACGCTGACGTTTTTTTAGTTTAACGGACAATATATAATTGTCCATTACAATTATATATTGTAACGGACTGAGTGACATGTAATGTTAACCTGTTATGTTATAAGGGTCATTGTGTTTATAGGAAGAAGTTGTTCCAGATAGGACTAATGGTTATTGCGTTTACTGGGTTCAGGAGGTCTGTGAAGGTCTCATTACCAGTGAAGCTGTTAAACATGTCATTCTATCATCCTAGCTATGGGGGTGGGTGGCACAAGTGAGCGTACCTGGGATTGGCAGAGAGATTGAGGTGGGATGTTTTTGTTGTTGTCCTGCTAGCCTGTTGGGAGTTAGTCTATGACCGGGAGTGGATTGTCAAACCTGTTAAGAGAGCGTTTAGCGGCGTTTAGCGGCGTTAACTATGTTGGCGTAGGCTACGGCCCAGAGTATCCTGTGTACTGTCCACTAATAAATCAAAACAAGCAAGATAATGTCTCGTAGCTTTCCTTATCAATGGTTGCTACAATTTGTTTGTTTGTTTGTTTGTTTGTGTGTATATATATATATATATATATATATATATATATCTTAATCAAATATCAATAAATATGTGTTGCACCCTTTAAAACAGACAGAACGTCTTCTGTTTGGCAGATTTATTCTTCTTAGTGCTGTATTTGTTTGCTTTAATTTTTTTGCCTTGCATACACATGCACAAAACCAAATTCTCTGCAACACCGGCGCTTGCTGACTGATGTACTGTGTCACACAAAACAACAATACACTACTTATATACAAAAGTAAACAGTAAAACAACCGGATCAACCAAATAAGACTAAAAAAGTTGGTATAATTATAATCAGAGGATACATTTTACTTTTTCATATGCAATTGTATGCGCTGTTAAGGCCTAAAAGATCCTTGAGCTTCGATGATATACGCTGAGGATGCCCATCTGCCCTGTTGTTGCTACCTCTAAGGGGCTAGAGCGAACCACATGAAAGGCGAAGAGTTGTAGGAGCCTATTAGGAACCTTTATTAAGCCATTTTGTTTTAGTAGCTGAGACATGTCTGACTCTTTTATAGGAGGTTTCTAGACACATATGAAGAGGCCTACCTAGCATGGGGGCAGAGAGAGCAGAGGCCAGGGAATGCTGAGGCAAGACTAGGGCACTTGCGGGGGAAGTATTTGAGAAGCAGTGAGCATTGCCGACGGAGATGGTGAGGCATTCCCCACTGATTACCTGAATAGAATTTAGCAGAGACTGAAGGGTCGATGTGAGGGAAAATGGTTGATTGAGATGAGCAGAGCTGGTAGAGACAACCTTACGCTTGGCTTGAGGACCTGAATGAGCCAGGAGCTGCGGTGGGGCAAGTGATGGCAGGAGGCTTATCCTGGGCTGGTGTTACACAATACATATGGTTAGCAAAGACTTATAGCTGAAAGAGGCCTATGCCCAGAGACAGAGTGATGCCTTGAGCATTTAACATCCCCAGAATCTCTGAACCTGCTTCATCTTGGCGATTAGCAATTCCAGTGCTGCTGTGCTATTGGTTAGATGAGACCAGCTGAAAGGAAGAGCTGATAATGCCATTGACAGCCCCAAACAATGACAGCAAGGTAATTATAAGTGAGCATGAGTGAATTCAGGATGTATGAGAAATAAACGACAAGATTAATCATGCATCAAGAATAGCCTTCCTTCCAGAACGTACGCTAGAGCATTATTGGTCCTGACCAACTATGTGTTCGATTCAATAGATTTCTCCAACTAAAATTATTTTAGGATTGGATGAAGTTTTCTTGCAAGTTTATTTCAATTAAATTAGTTCTTAATCTTCTACTCAGATAATGTTATTAAAACTTTGATTTGAAAGAGTGCACCTGTTTGATTGATCCATTGAATAATAAATATAGCAGAAGTTCTTTTAACAAAGAAACAAAGCCACTTTCAAAGGTGAATACTTGCAAGCTTTTTTTTAAATTAGCTTTAATGGAACGATTGACAGATTTCTTGTATTAAAGCTAAAGCACTCTATTTAAGAATTCAGTATTTTTCCTGCATGTGCTTCACAAATGTAAGTCAAACGCCTGTTAAAAGGAAATTAAAGACCTATTTTTATCAGCTGCAAAAGCGATGAGCGATATTTCACAATACCAGAGTTGGTCTCTGTGTATCTCTGTGTGTGAGTCATCATGGCAAAATGTGGTCCTGGAGTGACCTACTATAGCAGGAACTACCACAGAGGTGTTGAGTACATTGCCAGGGGTTTATATTTTTGTTTATCTGTGGATGAATTTTGTCAACATGATAGCATCATAACCGTGTAAGATGCAGTAGTTAATGGATGTGTAGTTGGGATCAAAATAGAGCATGGGTTCGAAGATGAGTGTGGTCCGAGCAAGGGCGGCGGAAGTATTCAATTGGCCCAGATGACCAATTTGCCTCAGAGGGCTTTACAATCTACCACCATACTGTAAAGTATGGGAGTGAAGGGGCCATGGGCCCACCTCTTTTACAGCTTTACTGAACTTTACCGCCCACTGGTGTGATCCCATCGCAAGATGGTCTCTAGTTTTGATATGGATTTGGAGTAACCTTATAACGAAGGTCATGATATTGTAACCCTAGCTCAAGCCCTCTACTGCAGTGGTGCCCAACCACCGGGCCGCGGACCTGATACCGGGCCGCACAGAAAGAATGAATGAAAAGAATATTTTATGTATTATCACGGTCTGAAAGATGTTTTATTTTGAAAAATTACCGGATAAATCCGCCTGTGCGTCGTCTCGGTCACGTGACACATTACCCCAAAAATTAAGCCCACAAGCGAGTAAAAATGAGTAAAAACAAAGGTCTTTGGAGAGCTTTTCTGGAAAGGGGAAAAGGTCCAATGAGGAGACAGAAGAAGAGCCTTTGACTTCCAAGAAAAAGAACGCTGCATTTAAAAGACAATATCAGGAGTCCTACTTAAAATACGGGTTTATAGCGATAAACCCTAATTTTTATACGATGAGTCTCTGGTGAGTCTCACTCGCCCACTCTACATAATATGTGGCGATAATTCGGCGTAATGGTGAGTTGTATTTTTTATGTACTTTATATTATGTTTTATGCCAGTCGTATCATTTTATTACGTCAGATTTATTACGTCAGATTTATCGCCCACACCTTGAAGGCCGGTCCGTGAAAATATTGTCTTACACGAAACCGGTACGTGATGCGAAAAAGTTTGGGGACCGCTGCTCTACTGGACTCTATGGGTAATACTCTCCTCCTATAACGAGTGTGCATTTTCTTGCCATTCAGGACGTGCCTACGATAAACTGATCCCATAATATATAAGGCAGCACACCCTGCTGCTAAGCTATTATTTCACAGCATTAAAATCTTGGGTTTGAATTTACTGAGCATTTGTTGGGCCTTTCTGTGTGGACTTTCAATGTCGGATGGATTTCCTCCCCCAGTCAAACATGCATGTTTGTGGACTGGGTTGATGGACAATGGTAGTAGGTGGTGGTAACAGATTTATTTATTTTGCTACTAATGTATAATTTGCCTTTTGTATGTATTATATCTACACATTTATTGTTAAATAAGCAACACTCAAAGTGAAAGTAAGTAAGTAAAAGGTGTGAGAATACGAGATTCGGCATGGACGGACACAGCTGTGCACACTCACCCAATGGATGCACGCACACACATACGTGAACCGTCCCATGATTCTCCAGAGATTATAACCAGTTAAGGGTTAACTAATGTAGGCAGAAGAGACTGTTTAAAAATGAGTCCCGATATAATTGGATAAACCCCATTAAGTTTGTCTGAGATACAGTTTGACTGCAGTAACAACGCCTCTGTCCAGAAAGGTTTGAGCATCAAACACTGCCATTCCTGCATTCAAGTGTATATATGGACCACCTTATTGTGGTAAAGTTTTTCTTTAATAAAGTCCGGCAGTGGGTGCAGCAAGCTTTTATTTTATCAGTACCTGTTCATCATATTTAATGTTTATTATAATATAATGAAGTTTGAGAATCTTAGCTGTTTTTGTGCCCTACAAAAAGGTAATTTTAACAGGTGCTGCTGTGGTGCCAGAACAGGAACACAGATGAACCATTCGTCTACAACGATGCACAGTGTCGTAGTGGCTTTGATAGTTGACTGGTCCCGTATTCTGTGAAACCTCTGGCAGTAGGTGACATCACCATTGTCCATCTTTAAACACTCTAAAGGCATAGGATCAACATTATTCCTTTTTCAATGCTGAGTAGGTGTTTTCACCATTTTGTCAACCTCCTGTATATAAACATGATCAAATTAACTTGTCCCTTCAAACTCTTTGGATGGATTACTTCATTTTCTCAGTTGAGCAAACTGCACATAATTACTGCAATAAAGACAATTATGCGCATTGTCATGGGAGATTCAGCAGAGGGTTAGAAGAGACTCAGTGATCAGTGTGCTGCGGTTCATTAAACTGAGCTGCCATGATAGAAATTTCTGCTTCAGTTAAGGGAACTGAGAGATACTTCAGTCATATCGAAGCCTCCGTCTGCTCTCCCTCTCTCACACGACTTTGTGTCTCTTTATCTGCGTCACACACATACGTATGGCCATACTTATCCATCTCAGTCAACTGAGCTATTTTGGTTCTGCTTGTTTGTTGTGTGTGGGTGGGGGGGGGCAATCTCCTGCCCATTAAGTGTGAAAGGCACTGGTCTGAATGCATGTAATCCCTCATTAAGGAGACATTAAATGTGTATGTGTGTGTGTGTGTGTGTGTGTGTGTGTGTGTGTGTGTCTCCTCCTGAACCTGATTCTCCATGTCTGAATCCCTGTCAGTCAAGCCAATTACTATGTTAATCCTGCCAAACAAAAAATACATTAAGCTACTGTAAAAAATTAATTACATGAATGTACATTTGTGTCTTTCAGTCACAAATGATTTCAAACAGTTAACCTGACTTGTGTCTTCAAACTTTCATGCTCTCTACGGACCAGCAGGGGGCGAAAAAAGAAGTCTGATTGTATAGAAATCTGTGAGAAAATGACTCTACTTCTCTCTTGATTTATTCCCTCAGTAAACATGGTCTCAATCTGTAGTTTCAAGTATTCAATACAGTATGATGTTCATTTAGTAAATAATGGACCATTTAGAGTCAAATAAAGTCATAAAGCAGGGTTTGCCTTAAGGCGGGGCAAACTTGTGATTGACAGGTCTCTACCAGAGCCGTATATAGTGTCTCTACGTCACTCTTCCACATTCCAAATATAACTCCTGTTCATTGGTTGTGGAAAAAAAATTCGCCGAACTCGAGGCTACAAAACGGCAGTCCACAAACCAATGGGTGACGTCACAATGACTATGTCCACTTCTTATACACAGTCTATGGTGTCGTCACACACACCTTAACCACACAAGACGCCCATTGGTTCGGTCACTGGCAGTCCAGACACAAGCGCATTACTTGAAGCCCGACTAAATGAATTCTCATGTGATCTCGTAATATTGCAAGAATCCAGCTGCTTAAGGTAACAAAATTGCTTCTAGTAGTACTTCTTCAGGCATCTGATCATATTAAAATGCTCACTGGGTGTTGCATGAAATGTAATGTAATGTATTCTGCCTTCAGAAAGCCTCACTGAGGCAGCAAAATGAGTGGTAATTGTATAGAGAGTGACAAGCCAAGTCTTCCGATCCAGTTTGTTCAATAAAGATGTCAGACTCTATTGGTAAGAAGAAACAAGATATACGTGAAGAGGGAGGGACAAAATGAGGACACTAATACAGATCTAAATGAATCGCGCAATGCTTACTCACATATTACAGAATGAGCTATTCTTCCAAACAATAATATTAGCGATCAGATGATCAGCCAGATTCTCAACATGGAGACATTTCAGTCAATCCTATTTTGAAGATACAACAAGGCGGATGTAAAATGATTACCCAAACTGTAGATTATACATTTTTCGTCTTTTTGTCACTTTGTTTTCTTGTTGCCTCCTGGTTCCTGCCGTGACCCTACTGACGCACATTCTTCTCTATTTTCCCTTCTGTATGAATTGAGAGCTTCGCCTTCCACCTCAGCTCCGCTTCACACTCGGCTGCAAATTGCCTCAGTGAATGCTGGAGGTCACGGTCCGAGGAGGCCAACAGGACCACATCATCTGCGAACCCTCTTCACCAAGACGGTCCGGTACAGCACCTGTTTTACTGCTGCAGCCACACCGATATGATTTTGTCTAATGTATATTTTATGTTATCTGAGGCTTTTATTTTATAATCTAGTTGTTTAGTAGTTTGATATATTTATAGTGTAATATAATTTATTAATCATATTGTTCGATAGATATACATCTCTATAGTTGATATGAAAATTGACTGTATTTACTGTTGCCATGCATCAGGAGGGGAGGTTGTCAGAGAGGTGGGGGGAGCCAGGTTGTTGAGGGTGGTGAGTATATATCCTGTGTGTTCTCGGTAAGACTTTCTTTAATGGGTGGCGCTGTTGCGAATGACCCGCACTGCAACGGTACCCTGTACAACAAGTGGATTTTTACTCTGCCACGACATCATGGAGTAGTGTTAGGAAATAGGACTCAGTGGCCCAGTGAGGAATCCGACAACAAAATAAAGCCGAAAAGTGGTTAAAAGCTTAAGTAAAAAAGTACTTACTTTGATCGAAAGCAATTACACATTAAACACAATAAAAACTATATTTCTCATGAGAGTCCCCTGCCACACTCCGCCGTCTACGAGAGCGCACCAGAAGCCCCGCCACGTCGACACGTGCCGTCTTTTATCCTGCTTCGAAGTCCTCCCACTCTCAGTACGTCATCAAGCCGCGAAGTTTCCGCTTCCGGGTGCAAAGGTCAGCATGCTGCGACCCCGCTCTGCTCCGCTTCGAGTTCAAAGGACCTCTCACTATTGCGCGATACATGTAACAGTACTTTTTCATGACTAACTGCTTTGGCATAATTTGTACACAAGGTAATTATAAAATAGTTTAGGCTGTATGGCATAAAACAGTTCACATTAGGAGAGCTTTTTCTATTTAACCTTCACAGTAGCCAACTCACTGCTACTCACGGGTCCTCAGAGCGCACACAGTCCAGCGTCCACAATACAGTCCGACTCTTATGGGCTGGTTTACAGAGAGCTGGTTGGTTTAGGAAATGTTTTGTGAGCTTCTGGAAGGGACAGTCTTATCTCTGTCCGTGAGCACAGTGGGATCCGTAAGAACACATCTGTCCTTTCTATCAATTAAGGAAAAAACTCAGCCTAACCTGACTGTGCCCTCTGGACCTTTCCCAGATGTCAACATCAAAGTCTGACAATGTCTGAATGTTACACTGCAAAATGAAGACTAACAAGAATGCACACTGTGCTAGGTAGCATGAGTCACACATTGTTTCTAGTCTTCCAGCTCCAGTTTTTTCTTCACACAACTTACTGAACTACATTCTTTTTACGTGTGTGTGTGTGTGTGTGTGTGTGTGTGTGTATATATATATATATATATATACATATATATATATAACATGGAAAGATGCTCAAATGGCTGAAAATGTGATAATTCAAGAATGACTGTTGTGTAGAACATGCAGGAAATGTTCCTCTTTCTATTCTACTAAGGGTGAATTTCATATCACACGTTTCAAATCCTGTGGTGTCATGTGACCTGCATATCTGACTATGACTACATTTCCCAGGTTGCTACACGACTAAGCACTGTTTCCTCAGGGTTTGGGCTAAGCCAGGTGATCCAATCAGGTTGTTTGAACTATATCAGGTTGCAAATGTGGCAGGGGCCTTAAGGGAACTGGCAACGGCAACCACGGAATTACACTTACCTTAGATATTGTTTTGAAAATCAATAAGGCACACAGATTGGTTACTGATACACGACAGACGTGTTTTCAAAATAAACCAAAAGTTTTATTTAAGGAATCAAAATAATCAAATATATAGAGACGGGAGCTACTGAAACCAATTGTTAGGATGGCCACATAGCAGCTTGATTTTGGAAGCAAGAGGCTTGACACAGAGGTTACATGCAGACCAACCAGGTGTTTATTTCACCAACACTTATTACCAACATGACCGTCATTGTGGACCAAGGGCAGCATGTGGTCCCAGCTGCGACAGCGCTCCATTGCATGAGGCAGCTTTATATAGCCTGCCACTGATGAGGACCTCAACCCCACTACAGTACAGGTAACTCTGCCACTCCCCTGACAACACATTTACCAATACCACCAGAAATAAATTTAATTACATTATTATCCCCTAATGGCAATAATCTGCATGCTCTCTATTGGTGCCACACATCACCATAGAGATCATATAAAGCCCGAACAGGGAAATCCACTTTACAAACATTCCTACACTAATTATCACATGGTATCTCCCGGAACCATACATTGGTGCTCAGGTGCCCCGGGGACTCTTTTAGGCGGAACACCCTGGAGAGGCGACAAAACAGAGGTAAGTGACTTGAACACAGTACACATTATTATTATCTTATTTGACTGCACCAAGAAACAGTTTATACTCTCAATTAGGGGTGGGCGGATGAAGCCTTGTGAAGCATCGAGGCTTTCTTTCTATTTGTACCGAAGAGGATTCGAAGCTTCGGGGTTTCACTTTGAAGAAGCACAGTGATATCTGGTGGCATACTGGAATCAAAGCAGCCGTTTATTAGTTTGACCGAAGCACTAGCGCAACACCTCAATGTTTAAATCTCAAATTTCTGCAGTAAGAGTCAATTAAAGCTGCATTTTCATTCACGGATTTGATGTTATATACAACCGTTATCAATGTTGCTTCTGTGGTTTTTTTACATTGCAATAAAACAAAATGCTGGTCAAACGTGTCAAACCAATGAAACGCTTCATGAAGCACTAGTGACGTTCGAAGCTTCGACAGTTGTCATTTGATACAAGCTCCGACACTTAGAGGCGACACACGACGGTTCAGTAGACTGACACAAGCTTCGAAGCTCTGGTATCATTTGCCCATCTCTACTCTGAATCATTTGAGTAAATATAGCCAAACTAATCATGCATTTGTCTTTATCGGTCAAAAATGGTGCAGTCTACACTTATCGCAGTGCTTCTAAATGCATGCATCCCAACAATGGCACTCTGCATCACCTAAAGAAAAGGGATCTAGTATAAAAAGAATCAAAACAAATCAAAAACAAACCCAGTTGGTCTCATGAATGTAACTCAAACAAAACCACAAAGATCAAAAGAACAATGGCAAAACAGCAGGTGAAACAATTTAATGTTGTGACTCTACTGACACATCTGATATGGGGTATGAACACATGGAATCACTGATGGTAGGCAGGGCAAAAACAGGTTTGTAAAACAATATTGCCAGCTAACATGTGTGCGCTTGTAAAACAAGTTTGGCATGTTAACCGACAGAGGACTGGCGCCAAAAATAGTGAGCCGCTCACCAACACTACACCTGATTCTGCATTAACTGGCACTAGGGGAGCATTCCCCACAACACTAACATTGTGCGTACGATGCACTGTATACTTCAAGCATAGAGATATAAGAAGTGGGTAGTCACTGTGATGTAACACATTGGTTTGTGGACCACGATATTGAAGCATTGAGTTCAGCATTGTAGATTTTGACCATCGCCAGCTTGATTTTTGGCTGATACCATATTCTTCATATGGCTGTCACTGTCTTGTCTCTTTGCAACCAAAAGTACAACGGAATGCTGATCCAATGAAGACGTTTTTGGGCGACCAATATGTTACATTTAATATGAACTGAAAACACACTGTGAAAGGTTTAAAGTTCTAAGACTAAAACACAGACGACTCCCAGCGATTGGACTCTACAGGGATATTTGTAATCGAGAGGTGTCTGCCCTGAGCAGCAGCAAGATAAATCCCCCCATGGAGTTCAGACACTGGTGGTGGCTGATAGAATTATGAGTTTTGGGCTGTACAAAAATAAATTTAATTGAATTGATGAATCTGATGAAGACTGGGCAGAGATGTGGAGGGGTGCGTAACAGCAGCATGCACGTACTGAAGGTAGAGAGACAGTCATATTAAAAAGAGACTAACAATCTATAGGCCAACGATGTCATTGTTTCATTGTGCTATTGGATAGAAGAGACCAGCTGATCTAAACAGCTGATATCATCATTAACAGCCCCGAACAATGACAGCAAGTAAATTATGAGTGAGCATGCGTGAGGAGTGAATGGCAGATGTATGAGAAATAAACTACGGGCTTAGGCATGCAAGAGTATAGTCTTCCTAACTGAACTTACGCTAGAGCTTCATTTGGTCTATTTGACTCTAAATGGACATCATGCTGTATTGAAGATTGAGACCATAAACTCATGTTTACTGAGGGAATATATCAGGTACATTTCCCCATAGACTTATATACAACCAGAGGACTCGCCCCCTGATGGACAGTAGAAACTTTAAGGCACTTCAACATTGACTTCATTTTTCAGAACCGAAGGTTGCCGCCTGTCTGCAAGTTAAGGACTGACTTAATCTGAAGACATTTTGTGCTGAAAAAAGTAAATTGTTTCAGTGTGTTGATGGTGTCAAATGCTAGCCATATACCTCAATATAGCCTAATCTTTATAATGATCAATTGACAGTTGTGGTTCTTCTTTTTGTTGGTTGCCATACATGCTAATTTTAGCAATGATGACGTAGTAGTCTAAATAACAGGTTAACTTTACTTCATGTATGTTGATTGACTCAGTACTCAAGATGGCGATTGAGCCATCAAACTTAATTTCCCGAGATTCTTGAGACCTAAACTCCATTCATGGACTCAACGTTCACAGTAACAGAATACTGTATCTTTGACTCATGTAATCCTGCAGCTCCACTGTCTCTCTCTTCGCGCTCTCTCCTTCGCCTCCGCTGCAGAAGCAGTGGTCAGCTCTTTTCTGCTCGGCTCAGCTCCACATGCTGGATCTCTGACCACCATGGAGTCTGCTTGGAGCAGACGCGAGAGCCTTCCTGGAAACATACCTGATTAGCTGCTATACAGTAAACAAGTTTAGCCAAGCTACACGGCCTGCTAGCTGACGGTAAAACTACCGGAGCAACGAAGCTTACTAAGGTTATTGTAAGCCTCTGATATTATAGTTGAATACGGTGTAGGAAGGCGACTTTTGAAGCTTTTTGCAAAAAAAACAATCCATTGCAGAGGGATGGAAAAGCCAGCTCTCAATACATTACGTATCAATTATTGTGGTATGCCTGATCATTTTCCACAAGGTACAATAGCTACTAAGTAAAAATTTAAATTAAAATGAGTAATGAGCATAAGGGAGTCATCAACTCAGCTCAATGATCATTTCTGAGGCTGTAGTTTGTGATGGTTTATATTAGATAGCGCGATACAGAAACTTTCTAAAAAGTTGTCCAGTTTATGTAGGGAGTGGACAAAATATTAGGCTGAAGCAGCATCATCTACAATAACGAGAGTTGAAACATCACTTCTCCGAATATGAAACACTCAAATAGATGCATGAGAGATGGCAAAGACAAATAATGTATGACTGAATAGTGCAGCCTGTTTTCACTGTCATTGTTTGTTGCACAGATAAAAATGATTGCAAAGTCTGATATTCGTGCTGCATGTCGACAGGAGGTCTGCTCATCCTGCATATTGAGGCACATTCACTTCACTACTTTCTGCCTGGTATGAGTTAATATTGCTTTTTTCTTATCAACAGCAACATCACATTTGTTGTGTTATCAAAATCTAGCTGTTTGTTGATTTTTCTTTTTTTTTACCAAAATGACTTTCTAGATAAGAAAAATCTCAAAACTCTTCTGTTTGGAAAAGATAAAGCAGAGTGGCTTCTCAATACAGGACTGGCCAGTGCTTTTGCTATGTAAACAAAAGCACTTGCCAGTCCAAAACGTCAAGGAAATAATAATTTATAGCATACGGTTATTTTATATCGAATCACCAACCTGTGATTAATGGGTTACCTTAGGGCAGGAGGGAGTGGAGGTGGCTGGGTCCTATACAACCAGTGATCTTTCAGCCAGGAGGCCGCTGTTCCGTAGTTATTTTAATCAAAACTACGATATTTTCCGAAACCTAACCAAGTAGTTTAGTTGCCTAAACCTAACCAAGTTGTTTCCTGTGAAAACAGAAGTTTATTTTGAAAAGACTGCATGCATGCAACGAGCAGAAATTGACACGTGTGGCTGTCTTTCGTAGGAGAACGCACAAAAAATTTGGAGTAACTTAAAAATATCAAACTGAGTTTCATTCTCACATGTGAGATATAATTTGTGTCAAACTGAACAAAGAAACTAATCAACAAAAAGAAAATCTGATTTAATTGGGAGGAAAACAAGCATTTTAGAGGAATGCTGACCTTTTTTTAATTGGACTCCACGTGGCCCTCTCAGCACAAATCTAGAGCTACTGAAACACACACACACACACACACACACACACACACACACACACACACAGGGCAGTAAGCCCTGACTCTGTCTTTGTCATTAAAAATAACACAATAAAGCCTTGCCTGACATAACAGTGTATTAGTCTTCCATCACACTTCCTTCCTCACAGGCTTGCCTCCTACTCCCTTCAGGGACTCTAGCTTGTTGCAATGCCTCAGCTGTGTCAACAAAACATTCCTGCATACAGAGAAGCTGACACACATTAAACATGCATTAATGTAACTGCTGCGCTCTGTGCTTGGACCAATCTTATTCACCTTATATATGCTTACTTTGGGCAATATTATCAGAAAACACTCCATAGACTTTCATTGTTATGCTGATGATACTCAATTATATCTATCAATCAAGCCAGACGAAACCAACCAGCTTGCTAAACTTCAAGCATGTCTCAAAGATATAAAAACATGGATGACCTGCAACTTCCTGATGTTAAATTCAGAAAAAAAATGAAGTTATTCTACTAGGCCCAGAACACCTCCGAAATCAACTATCTAATGATATAGTTTCTCTTGATGGCATTGCCCTGGCATCCAGCACCACCGTAAAGAATCTCGTAGTTGTCTTTGATCAGGACTTGTCCTTTAACTCTCACGTAAAACAAATTTCAAGAACTGCCGTTTTTTACCTACGAAACATTTAAAAAATCAGACACATCCTGTCTCAAAGCAATGCAGAAAAATTAGTTCATGCATTTGTTACTTCTAGACTAGACTACTGCAATTCCTTATTATCAGGCTGCTCTAATAATTCTCTTGAATCTCTCCAGTTGATACAGAATGCTGCAGCTCGTGTTCTAACAAAAACTAAGAAGAGATCATATTACTCCTGTATTAGCTTCTCTGCACTGGCTCCCTGTAAAATCCAGAATCAAATTTAAAATCCTTCTCCTCACCTACAAAGCCTTAATTGGTGAGGCACCATCATATCTTAAGGAGCTCATAGTACCATATTACCTCACTAGAGAGCTTATAGTACCATATTACCCCACTAGAGAGCTTATAGTACCATATTACCCCACTAGAGAGCTTATAGTACCACATTACCCCACTAGAGAGCTTATAGTACCATATTACCCCACTAGAGAGCTTATAGTACCATATTACCCCACTAGAGAGCGTATAGTACCATATTACCCCACTAAAGAGCTTATAGTACCATATTACCCCACTAGAGAGTTTATAGTACCATATTACCCCACTAGAGAGCTTATAGTACCATATTACCCCACCAGAGAGCTGTTCTCACTGAATGCAGGGCTACTTGTGGTTCCTAGAGTCTTAAAAAGTAGGATGGGAGCCAGAGCCTTCAGCTATCAAGCTCCTCTTCTATGGAACCAGCTTCCACTTTCAGTCCGGGGGCAGACACAGTCACCACATTTAAGAGTAGACTTAAGACTTTCCTCTTTGATAGCGCTTATAGTTAGGGCTGGCTCAGGTTTGCCCTGGTCCAGCCCCTAGATATGCTGCTATAGGCCTAGACTGCTGGGGGACATGCTGAGTTCCTCTCTCCTTTTTTCTATCTCTCCTTCTGTATGAATTCATGTTCTATAAATGCACATTACTAACTCTACTTCTTCCCCCGGAGTCTTTGTGCTTTCTCGCCTCGCAGGTCTCCACGGATCGTGGTTGCATCTGGACCCTGGTGCTGCCTCCTGGTTCCTGCAGTGACCCTACTGACGCACATTCTTCTCTATTTTCCTTCTGTATGAATTCATGCACATTACTAACTCTGCTCCATCCCCGAAGTCTTTGTGCCTTCTCGTCTCGCAGGTTTCTATGGATCGTGGTTAAATCTGGACCCTGGTCCTGTGTCCTGCTGTGGTCCTCTCCGACACCTACTGCTATTATTACATGAATTATTTCTGTCATGTGAATTGAACGTGTTGTTCAAACTGTTATCCTGTTCATTCTGTACACATTGACATCTATTTTTGTACTCTGTCCATCCTGGGAGAGGGATCCTCCTCTGTTGCTCTCCTGAAGGTTTCTTCCATTTTTCTCCGTGTTGAAATGGGTTTTTTTGGGGGGAGTTTTTCCTGATCTGATGAGAGGTCCCGGGACAGAGGATGTCGTTGTGTACAGATTGTAAAGCCCTCTGAGGCAAATTTGTGATTTTGGGCTATACAAAAATGAATTGAATTCTTTTGATAAAATTAATTTAATTTATATTTAATCTTAACCTCTGACCCTTTCTACTCTCCTCCTCTATTTAACTGTATCTTTATTTACCCCCTCTCACTCACATATTACATGCCAGCCAAAAGGAAAAGTATTTTATGCAACAGTCCTCAGTGCCAGGCTCTGTGTGTGTGGGTAAACACGAGAGGGAGATTGGGATTGAACTCTAATTTGAGTGTGTGTGTTATATTCACTCTGGTGGGAGGAAGTCTGTAGAGAGACAGAGCTCAGTCTCTTGACAGCTCTTGTCTATTTCTTTTTTTAAATTAACTGTCTCATGTGCTGCATTTTTTTCCATCTGCGTTCTCCAAGATTCAGTCTGTGAATGACACAGCCATCAGAAAAATATACCACCATGCATCTATCATCCTCCATCATTTTTGCTGCAGCTGCTGTCGTTTCTGCAGTAAAAAAGCTGAATATATGTCCTTTAACACAAACGCAGTGAGCTTGTTAATACTAAAAGGTTAATATGAGCAACATGTTTTGAAAAATATCTTTTAAGAATGTCTACAGCTTCAAAGCACATTATCATCTGAAAAAAACGACTTGGATTGTGGTTGTTTGCCCTTCAAAACCAGATACATTTACATTTTTATTGTTAAAAGAGGCCAAGCAAAAGAACACTCAAGCCTGAGAAATCAAAGAGGGAAAAGGTTATCATTAATATGCCTCCCTGCTGAGTGTTACAAAGCAAACCTATCTATCTATCTATCTATCTATCTATCTATCTAGTCTTGACGGCATCCTTACCCTGAATGTATACTCCATTTAACGTTGCAGTTAAATGCTTTAATTTGTTTAAGATGCACCTTTCCAAATTTCCCGTTATGTATTTATTTATTTTAATCTAAATGCATCCTTTATTTACTTGAAATGAGAAGAACATTCATTTATATTACAGCATGTGTCACCATGCTTTCTCCAGTTCAATTTGAATTGAATATTGTTGCGATATCTCAATCAAACTTCCTTATGGATAATCAGTTGTTGACCACGTACCCGTTGATGCAACTGCTAGGCTTCGTCAATATATGGACCAACTCACGTTGGATATTTGAGAGATGTCACGACCAAACCGCGACCATTTGCGGGCCTATCCGCATCAAGCGTCGGCACGATTACTTACTCGCGCCGTCATTACTACGGCGAGGATAACTAAGTTTAACTGCTGCTTAGTTATGTTTATTTCTCGGGCAATATAATTTGAACTCTCACGGATGCGCTGCAATTCCATGCCTGGAAGGAACACTTCGTACTGATTGACTCGAGTAATACATTGGAACTCCAGACGTGTGTCTGGGCCCATGGTTCCTCCTCTGTCAGAGGAAAGCCGAGGAGCCGATCCAACTTTCAGTTTCAGCAGCGAGGAGCCTGAACCGTCATGCAGAGCCTGAACCATCATGAGGAGCTGATTAACATTATGGCTAAACCGCATGGAGCCCTGTGGCGCCGCCGGTAACATGTAGTAGCCGATACCGCGTTTACCAGGGTTGACGAGCATCAATGGTGTAGATGGAGTTACCCAGTGACTGCAGGGTGGAGATGACGGCGTAGTTTGCCTTAGAGGAACATGAGTTGCTAGTGGAGAAGAAGTACGGGACGCGCCGTTCTTCCTCTTCGCCCGCGGAGCTCTGGATGAGCCCGATTATTCAAATCAAACATATATATATATATATATATATATATATATATATATATATATATATATTATATATATATATATATATATATGTATGTATATATATGTATGTATATATATATATATATATATATATATACATATATATATACAAATATATATATATATAAATATATATATATATATGTATGTAATCCATATATATAACATATATGTATGTTATATATAGTATAGTATATATATAATATAAATATGTTGTATATAACATATATATAAATACATATATATATGTTATATATAAAAAATATATATAACATATATGTATATATATATGTTATATTATATATAACATATATATATTATATATA